>JAKFHU010000595.1:0-121066 GCA_023783475.1 Daubentonia madagascariensis | reverse complement strand
GGGCTATCTTTGCATCTTCCTTGATCTCTATTTACCTGTTTACTTCGGGTGGTATTAATACACAGCCTTATGCTCTACTAATTGCTGGCTGGCTGCTATTTTGTTTCCAACAATGCCCTGGGGCATAAATTGCTCCCAGTGTAATCCAATTACATTTTTGTTTTTTAATGCCCATCTTTGATTTTTTTTCTGACCCCAGGAGGCTCTTTTTAGCTGCCTCTTTCCCTTGTTCTTTCTAATGAACTAACTGACCCATGATTTAGCTTGTTGCTCTTACTTAAAGGACTATTGTTCTCAAGAGCACCTTTAGGCCTAGATTTCTCCTTGCTCTTTTTCAAATAAAAATAGAGTTCCTGACTGACTAAGGTTCTAAGCTGGGAGAACTGGAAGAACTGGAAAGCTTCAGAACTCCCTGTCTTATGTCTATCTCTTCCTATGTAAAAAAGTCCGAGCCATTACCCAGGCACTGGTTAGGGGTACCCTCTAGTGTTCTTGGTTTGCCTCTCTTGTGTGGAATCTTAGCCCTATGATAAGCTAGGACCAAAGTCCTCCCAGGCCTGGGTAGAGCCTTCATCCTATGAGGGGGGCTGAATGGAGGAAAGTAGCTTCACCAGGAATTTAGCCTCTTTAACATGGAGTTGGTGGGCAAGATATGGTTTCAGTCTGGCCCTCCTGTGGATACTACTACTTGATTGAAAACTGACAGAAGAGAGAATCCCATCTAATAAGTTTCAGTAGGTTTTCTTGAATAAATATTTCTTTACTTTATGCTCAGGGGACAATTTTTCTAGAGGCTTAATCTTTTTCACAAAGGTTCATTAGTTATGCTTATTTCTCTGCAGAGTAGGTCCATGGGCTCCTTACACTGACATCCAGAAATAGAACTCTTCTCCTTTTATATTTTGATCATAGTTATAGATCATGTTCAATGGTTTATATATCTAGGCACTACAGATATTACACCATTGGGTGTGGATTATCATATTTTTGAGTTTGCAAATTACTATCATATGAATTGTCCTGTTTGTTTACCACTTGTTTATTTGTTTGCTTGTTTGCTTATTTTTTGAACTCTGCTTATTTCTTTTTTTTTTTCCTGTAAGCCCATCTTCGAAGCTTTTTTTTCTTAGAGTCATGCTCATATCCGGGTTATAGAGTTTTCTCTACATAGTCTTGAATTTGCTTTCATCTTTCTGGATCGTTTTTAAATTAGTTTCTCTGCTCCATTTTATATGTTGGTAGTTACCACATATTCACATTTACCAATATCCAAAATAGCTTAATATTTGATTGATTGTAGGTCCTCTTTTTTTTCATGTATTCATGGGCCAATGGCTCTCTTCTTTCTTGTTGCTTGATATGGTGCAAAAAGTTTCGCTGCAAACCCTTTATTAGATTGCATAGTCTTGCTCTGGTCCCATTTTAGTAGGACTTCCATTTATATGTTTCTGGGGTTCTCAGATCCTCCAGTTTAAACACTTAGCCTTAAGCTCACTCATAGAACCCTGACTATTATCTTCATCTCCCACAAATACTTTGAATTCTGTTCATGTTCTGCCAATCATACGTCAGCCTCCATATCTTTGGTTCCACATCCATTGGAATAAACCAACCACAGATCAAAAATATTGGGAAAAAAATATATTCCACAAAGTTCTAAAAGCAAAACTTGAATTTGCCACACATTGAGTACTACATTGAATCCACACAATGAGTGATGTAAGGCATTGTATTAGGTATTTAAGTATCTGAGATGATTTAAGTATATGGAAGGATGTGTATAGGTTATATACAAATACTATACCATTTATTTCAGGGACTTAGCATTGTTGATTTTGGTATCTACGGGGGAGGAGTCCTGGAACCAATCCCCAACAGATACGAGGATGACTGTATTCTCCTTCTTATTTTCAAGCTTATTAATTTTTTTTGTGGTGATGTACTCATTTAGCATTTCCATGTTTAAAGAAGGAGTGGGGAAGACTTTTTACATACACTGAGTGTACTATCTTGACTCATTCTTTTCCCTTCTTGCATTTCTTCACCTGGCTGTTATCTACTTTTCAGATTTGTGTCCTCCAGGAAGCCTTACTTGAATTCCAGGATGGGTTCAGTATCCCTCAATGTACCCTCAAACCACTCTGTGCTTGCCTCCATCATGCCACTTGTCACACTGCATTGTCTTCTGACTAAACCAAGAGGTCCTTAAGGCAAGTATAACTTATTTTACTACTCTGTATATCCCTAAAAACCAGCATGATCCTCTCACACAGTAGATTCTCAATATCTATTTATTTAATGAAGAAATTTTAAAATGCCAGCACATATTTCCACTTATTCTTTCTTATCATTAATCCAAAGTATAAACAATGCCCACAATTCAATGCTTAAAGATAATATGGAAAAAACAAACTTTATCCAAAAACAAAACAAAACAAAAGCTTCCTAGGAATAATTTAATTTTTCACACTGATCCATAATCACCATCTATATCAGTTTACTCTAATTATACTTTTGCTTTAAAAATTAGTTACCAAATCTGAATAACAGAATCAGCTTTCAAAACTTTGAGCCAGCTGAAACAATGAACAAAAGTGTATTTAACATAAAATGTAAATTCCTGTAATTTGCATAAAAATTGTATAAGATACAGAAAACCTGGAATAATATCAGTACATCTGAAAAAGACTTAGTTATTTTGGTTGAACTCAACATAAAATCAACAATGAGACAAGACTATCAAAAGGTAAAATGATTTTTCATTACATAATAAAATTTCAAATATCCAGTGCAAGGCATGATAAAATACTGGTTTCATTTCAGAGTACTGCATTTTAAGAGGACCATGTAAAAATAAGAAAACTATATATTATACTAACATAGTATGCACAGAGGAGAAAAGACTAGAATATTGAAGGTTCTTGATATTGGATTAAGTGAGCAATAGTTGAAGGAACTAATGTTTTAAAGTCTCCATTGTTCCTTTAAAAAATAAATATATATCTGTAATATTAGGCCCATTTACAATAAAAAATGGGCTCACCATTTTTGCAATTTGTAGGTAATTACAAAACCAACCAACCAACCAACAAAAACCTTGCTGTGCTGAGACTGGGAAAAACTATAAAGAAAGGCTAGTAACCCCAGCTGTCAAGTAAATGGAGCATGGGATTCTTTAATATGACAACAATAAATCTATCTTCCAGTGGCAACTATAAAGATTTCTTCGTTCAGGTTGGTGGTTCCGAAACTTTTCTGCACATTGGAATCACTTGGCTCTTACCTCCAGATATTCTGATGTAATTGATATGGGATACAACCTGGGCATCAGGATTTTTTTAAAGCTCTTCATATGATTCTAATGTGCAAGAAAGTTTGGGAACCACTTTTATGTTATTATTATTTATCATAATAATAGTATCTACCTTTATTGTGCATCTACTCTGGGCCAATGGTATAGAACAACTCTTTGTGGTATGTTTAGTGTTATAAAGTCCATTTTATAGATGAATCCCCCAACTCCAATAATAAGTATAAAAGCTAAAATCAATTTAGCACTTACTAAGATGACTCTCCCAAGGTCACATCCCTAGTAAGTACCAGATTCAGAATTCAAAATCAAGTAGTATATTTATTAATAATTTGATAGTACACTATGCATAATGCATTAAACACTAAATTAAGGTAGTAACAATGTAGTAACCATGTTATTAAAAACTTGTCTGGAAATCATATCTTGGTATATTGAATGATATTTTAAATGCACCTGGGAGCTTGTTATTTATAACAACCCTGCAGTGAATACACATTCATCTTCTACATTACTCTTGGGAACATAGCTTAGCAACAGTAGTTCTTGTAAAGGAGCCTTCAGGATTTAATAGACAATAAGCTCAGAATGATTCAGTAAATGTTTTACAAACACCAAAACAACTAACATGACTATTCTTAGGCTGCATTAATAAAAGTATAATATCTAGACTGGGGGTTTATCTGGGTTCTGCTGTGGTCAAAACATGTGAAAGTACTGTGTATCGTTTTTAAGCTCTACCATTCTTTTTTATTATTACAATAAAGCATTGCAGGCTCACAATACCATATTTAGTACACTTAAGGCTAGATATCTTTCAAAAATGCAATTTTTTCAAGGTTTAAAAAGCTAATACAGTGCCATACACCATATATTATATAGCACACACAATGGAATCTAGGACAGTACCCCCTAATGAAACACATTAATATGTCTTAAGCAAAATCTTTGAATATACATACTACATTGCAATAATAAAGACTGTATATACAGCTTTACATCAGTTCAGATTTTGCTGACAAATTAAGGTTAAATCAGGATTAATGGCCAAATGGTATTTTAAAAGCTTTTACTTTTCAAAGTTTTTTTAATTTTTGAATTACATATAAGGCATTGCACAACTGCAGAACCATATGTGCCCAATGTAATAAAGATTCAAACAATACAGAAGCATGAAAAAGGAAGAAAAAAACTATCTTCCTACCCCTAGTCCCAGTTTCAGAGCTGTAACTGCTTTTAACTATTTCTCTTTGTGGGTTTCCTGCTAGTTATTGCCATAACTCAAAATATTGTGCTTATACATCTCTTTCTTGATTTATAAACTAAGATAATATATTAGCTTTCTGTCAATATATAATTCGTTCATTCTATTTCCCCACTTTCTTCCTACTTTCCCACTATCACCACCCCTGCCAAAAAAAAAAAAAAAAACCTTGCGAGTCATATTTTTATTTTTAGGTATAACTGTGCATAATATACTTGAATTTCTTTTCTTAACCTTTTCATTTTGGATGGTATCTTTACCTTCCTCTTTATATAGAATGAAATATTGAGTCTCATGCTTTTAAAAGGAGATAATCACAAGTATGGTAAAGAGACATAAAACAATGTCATGAGAAACAGAGTTTCTAGAAGAGGAAACTCAAGAAAAAAATGAAAGTTATCTTCAAATAGTTGAAGGGCTATCATGAAGATGAAAGAACAGAGTGTTCTGTATATCCTCAAGAGGGTAGGACTTGGAATAATAGATGGGATCTACAGAACAGATTTTGAATCAATGTAAGCAGAATTTTACAAGGATAAACAAGGACTATCCAAAAAAGGTATAGATAGCTTTAAGAGGTAGTGAGTTACCTATCACTAACAGTGTTTAAGCAGGAGCTTGATAACCTCTTGGCAGGAAAGTTATACAGGAATTCAAACATCAATTGGGTAGCATGGACTAGATGACATTTAAGGTCCTTTCCCACTCTGAAAGTCTATAATACAGTGATTGTTTGGTCTCTAGGAGCTCTTGCAGTTTAAAAATCTATATTCCCCTGACATCAGTCTCAATAGCACTATGACTAAAACAAATTAGCCAGTTTTTCAGTAAGTTAAGGATCTGCCATTTATTGAATCAGAACTTATTCAGAATTCTGTACTTTTCTTACAGGAAGTCTCACCAGATTCTTGTCCCTGGGCAGAACTAGTTCTTTGGGGACACAAAAGGAGCTAAAAAATGTTTGTGGCTAACCAATACTCTTATAAGCCATAGTTAGGAAAACAAAAATTAGAGAAAGAGGAAAGAAAAGGAGAATCAAGTCAGGAGAGAGTGATTATGTCTGAGGGTTAGAGGTTTAGATGTGAGGGGGCAGGAAGGTACATTGTTAAGATCTCAGGAGCATCAAAGAAATCCTCATTTCTTCAATCTTTTGCCTATTGAAAAAATTGGTTCCAAATTTAAACCCCAGGCCAATTTATTCTTTTGCACTCTTGGTGAGAAGACAACTATTCACAAGCTATACTGCTACAGGCAAATGTGCCAGGAAATCTCCCTTACATACTCATCCTTGAAAACTGCAAAGGTGGATGGAGATATCTCAGGAATATTTGTTAATAAAGGTCAATTTAAAAGTGGAGAAAGACCTTAACATTTTTGTCCTACTGCTTCCATTAATGAATTCTTTTCTTCCTTATTTCCTTTCTTTGTATGTTCATTTAAAAGCTTTAAACAAAGTCTACATAAGCTTCGAAGCTATGAAATAGCAAAAGGCATTTGCCCTATTATGTTTTATTTTGCAGGAATGTCTACAGTAAAGTTCAAGAGTAAGTGTTCTTTTGCATATTCTTGCCTCATCTCCTCAGCATTTGCTATTATGAAATCATAGGAGGTAACGCCTCCCACTGAATGACTGGCTTTCCATGTGGTGCAGTCATGAAAATCCTCCTGAATTTGTCATGAATACAAATGTAGACACAATCTCAAATACATGAGTGAAACTTAAATGTGTACAGTGAGACATTTTTAAAAAGTATTTGAATAATTCCAATAAAATAGTATATATTTCAGCAAAGCAGCAAAAAATGCAAAGCAATTCTTCTCAATGTTTTGCATTTTCCCAGGGAACCAGCATTTTTTAAATGGTGACACAAACTAAGTTCCCCACCACCATAACTACACACACACACACACACACACTCTCTCTCTCTCTCTCTCTCTCTCTCCCTGCTCATATTCAGAAACATTTCTCCACCCACAGATTTTTGACCCAAGGAGCAAAAATACAAAACATCCATTTATTTCTAGGTGCAGGGGATCATAAACTGGTTGAAGTAGGCCTGGAGAAACATATCTAAGTTGACCAAGAAGGCGCCTACTCACAAAGACTAATTAATAAGATGAACTTTATTTAATCTAGAAAAACAAGGACTGAGAGAGTGGAGTGGTGGATAATCATAAATTCATAAAGGAGATGAGGTGAATGATCTTGATCATCAAGCTCTACAATATGGAACTATAGCAGAGACACACAAACATAAATAAGAAATGTGAGGTCATCAAGGAAGGGAATCTTGTATCACATAGCAATGAGAGTGTAAAATAATAGGATTTCCTATTTTAAGAGGCTGTAGCATCCTGCATTTCAAAAATTATTTAAGTTATGCCATTGATAACAGTCACAATGATGTGTAAGCCACTACATCATAAATAAATCAAGTTTTCATGGAACACAATTGTCTTAGTCCATTTGTGCTGCTATAACAGAATTAATGAAACTGGACAATTTATAAAAAACAAATTTATTTCTTACAGTTGTGGAGACTGGAAAGTCCAAGATCAAAGTGGTGGCAGATTTGGTGTCTGGTGAGGGGCCAGTCTCTGCTTCTAAGGTGGTGCCTTAAACGCTACATCCTCTGGAAGGGAGGAAAATGGCAGAAGAGCAGAAGAGCTGAGAGAGTGAGAGATGGCCAAACTCACCCTTTTATACTAACACCAATCCTACCCCTGAGGGTGGAACTCTCATGGCTTAATCACCTCTTAAATATCCCATCTCTTAATACTATTACAATGGCAATTAAATTTCAACATGAGTTTTGGAAGGGACAAACATTCAAACCGTAGCAAGAATCATCTTTAAAAATGCTCACCCTCCCAGGGGACTAATATCCAGAATATTCAAGGAACTCAAACAACAACAAAAAAACAAACAATACCATTAAAAAGTAGGCAAAGGACACGAATAGACATTTTTCAAAAGAAGAAATACAAGTATGTGAAAAGATGCTGAACATCACTAATCATCAGAGAAGTGCAAATCAAAACCACAATGAGACATCATCTTTCCCCAGTCAGAATGGTTATTATTAAAAAGACAAGGCTGGGCGCCATGTCACACCTGTAATCCTAGCACTTTGGGAGGCCAAGGAGGGAGGATTGCTTGAGGCCAAGAGTTTGGGATCAGCCTGAGCATGAGTGAGACCTTGTCTCTACAAAAAATAAAAAAGTAAGCCATGCATGATGGCACACACCTGTAGTCCCAGTCACTTGGGAGGCTGAGGCAGGAGAATTTCTTGAGCCCAGGAGTTTGAGGTTGCTGTGAGCTATGATGATGCCACTGCACTCTAGCCTGGGCAACAGAGCAAGAACCCGTCTCAAAAAAAAAATGACAAAAAAATATTGGCAAGGATACAGAGAAAGGGGAATTCTTATACACTGTCAGTGAGAATGTAAATTAGCACAGCCACTATGGAGAACAGTATGGAGATTTCTCAAAAAACTAAAAATAGAACTACCATATGATCCAGCAATCAAATTTCTTCCCCAAATTCTTTCTGTTTTTCATATGATCCCACTACTTGGTATCTACCAAAGGAAAATAAATCAATATACAAAAAATATCCCTGCACTCATATGTTTATTGTAATACTATTCACAATTGCAAAGATATGGAATCAAACTAAGTGTCCATCAGTGGATGAATGAATAAAGAAAATGTGGCATACATACACAATGGAGTACTATATTGGCCATAACAAGAATGAAATCATGTCTTTTGCAGCAACATGGATGGAACTGGAGGCCATTATCTTAAGTGAAACAACTCAGACACAGAAAGACAAATACTGCATGTTATCACTCATGAGTGGGAGCTAAATAATGTGTACACATGGATATAGAAAGTGGAATGATAGACAACGGAAACTCAGGAGGGTGAGGGAGTGGAAGGGGGTGGATGATGAGAAATTACTCACTGGGTACAATGCACGTTATTCTGGTGATGGATACCTTAAAAGCCCTGACGACCACTACACAATCTATGCATGTAATAAAATTGCACATGTACCTCATAAATTTGTACAAATAAAATAATAAAAGAGCATTTAAAAAGTAAAAAAAGAGCTTGCCCTCAAGATATTTCTCATATTTTTGTGTGCTATTTTTTCATCTATTGCTATTTATTTATGAACTGAACTCATAAGATTATTTGAAGATATGTAGCTGGTAGTATTAACAAATGTTAGCCAACTATTTATATACTCACGTCTTGGAATGCCCTATGTCATAAATATTCCCAAATGCCCACGAGCAGGATGTGGTGGAAGAATGAGATAGTCCAGAGGCCTTACATCAAACAAATGTCATTAACAGGAGGACAAAAATCACTCCACAGTTGGGGGAAACTGGGTGAAGGGCACATGTGACCTCTCTGTATTATTTTTGCAAATTCCTATAAATCTATAATTATTTCAAAATTAAAAGTTTTTAAAAATCAATCCATAGTGAGAAAACATTTGAACAAACATGAAGAAATTAATAGGAGTTAAGAGACAGGAAACAGGAGAATCCTGGCCCAGAGGGTGACAGAATTTATGAATCAACCATGCTGGGACTGTTCTTAATCTCTGTATATGATCCAGAGAAGGAATGGCCTAATAGGAATTTTTTTTCTAATTCTTACTTCAAGAATTAACCAAGTATCAACAGGGACTACTGATCATCACAGAAATATTTATAGAAAGTGACTGTTATCTAAATCTCTGCCTCTAAGAAGACAGGCTTTGTTCTGGAAGCCCATGACAGAAACAGAACATGGATTATCCCATGCATGTATCAGTCTTTCATCTCCCTCCTGCCATGACCAAACCCAACTAAGTAATTACTGTGCTCTTATATACCATGATGCTGTATCCTTTCATAATAGCGGAGGTGTATGAGGAGAGGGACTCCCACGCCAACACCTACCCCTAGGTAGAATTAACTTGGGAGGACTTCCCCAAATTCTTTCTGTATTGCATATGATCCCACTAGGCCCACCTAGATCCTCCCTTAGAAATAAGTAGATTATCTTCTCCCCTAAAAGATGAAGCTAGAATATAAAATTATTTTCCCCAAGACAGCAGGTTCTGCATGGCTAAATCCAGTAAGCTAAACAGGATGCTTCCCACATATCCTTGTGGCTTCTTTTTGAATGCCAGCTCTTTGCACCCATGCTACTACTGATTTCTGCAAACACAAATGCTTTACTTCTATGT
Organism: Daubentonia madagascariensis; assembly: GCA_023783475.1. NCBI lineage: Eukaryota > Metazoa > Chordata > Mammalia > Primates > Daubentoniidae > Daubentonia > Daubentonia madagascariensis. Next base: position 111,240 of record JAKFHU010000595.1, on the reverse strand, counting down.
GGGCTGGAAAGACATGTCTGTATACAAGCCTCCATCATAGGTTTTATCGTTGGATCACTTTTGTAGTGAATGTTTCCAGTATATGTCAAGTATTAATTTTTATTTGTTAATGAAGATACTAACTGCCAGAGAGAAAGGGTGTGGGGTTAGGGAGATGAGGATAGAGGAGGGAGGGACAAAGCCTTCATTGTGTTGTCCTGGGCCATATTGGGATTCAGATTGGCTAATGGCAAAAAGTTCTCTCCAGGTACCAGTGAGTCAGCTGACAAGCTGGCAATCACTCCCACAGTCTCTTTAAGACTGTCTTTAAATAAAATATTCCTAAACCCCGCATTTTTCTCTCATGTCAATTGCAGCAAGATAAATGTTACATTAGATCCCATTACATACTTTCAATTAAAGAAGCTCTGGAGCATGTTAGTGTAATTTGAATGCAGGCATTTCATTTTTTTGAAGCTGAGGAAACAATAAAGCTTGCTTCTTTGGTACCTAATGAACAGCCTGAGTCATTAACCAGGTGAATAAAGAGGGTATGGATGGGCCCCCTCCCCTCCATCCTTTTAAATTTGAATTTGCCTTATCACAGGGAGCAATTCTGCCACTGCCAGCACATTTCCCATCCCTCCTGCCTGAGTCACCAACAGACAAGGAGAAAGTTTGCCAAGTCACAGTGAATATCTATACAATTAGCTCATCCCATATCTGGATTTTTGGCTATTCGTGGCATCAAAAGAAGGTTACAAAAAGGTCACTAAAAGAAAAAAAGAAAATTGGATTCAGAAAAGGAGCCAAGGGTAGAGAAAATTCAGTGATGAACAAAGTTCCTTTAGGACTCACATAGCACTAGGCTTTCAGGGTACATGGCTTGGAAGGTCAGGAAGGAATCATAAATTTACCCAAATGTCTGAAGGCTGAAATAATAGAAGATGGCCTTTCATGGATGCAGCAGGCAAATCCTGAGAGATGTGGTTTTAAGGGGCGCTCTAGAAAGCCTGCTGCTCCCACATTCTTTACCATTCATCAGGCAACACTCCTTTCTCCTGACTGAAAAGTTAGCAAATGTGTGGAGCCCTGGGTGAAGCAACCCATTAGCTTGAATTCTCTCAAAGGTGGCCCTATTGCCTCTTTCATTTTAAACTGCAAATCTTCCTACAAAGAAAATAATAGTGCCTGAAGGTGGGAGGGAGATAGAGGAAGCACTAAGCGATGTCTAAAAGATATTAAAGGTAAGAACACTTGGCAGTGTTGCCTTAAACAAGTTCAACAGAGATCAGCCTTCTATGCAGGATCTCTGGCCTTTCTGTAATGCATACTATAGAGAGGGACTAAGTACCTGTACACATATGGGCATCCACGTTGGAAAACCTTTCCTTTACCACTCATATCAAAGTCTCAGAAATTACCCAAGTACCATCTTGCCATAGCTCAAAATTGGAAGATACAGAAACAGTCCTGATATCTACCTGTGAGCCTATTAACAGCAAAGCTCCACTCATTAAAATATACATTGAGGCACAAAATTTCTTCAAGTTATCTTCACAGCATTTTTGGCCTATATACTTTTTAAGGGCTCAGGTATGGCTAAGGTCAGGCAGCAGGAAAGCAATGTCAAGTGGAATACAGAACCAGCTACATAATTTGTGGGTCCCAGTACAAAATTTAAATGTGGGGCCCTCATTAAAAAATTATTAAGAATTTCAAGACAGTGACAGCAGAACATTAAGCCAATAATGGGACTCTTCTGAGCTCAAGGCCCTGTTTGACAGCAAAGGACTCACCCATGAAGTGGGTTCTGGTAGAAGATATGAATTTTTAAAGGAGATGCCTCTGAACAGTCAATGTATCAGGTCTGTATTTTTCTTTAGATCATCTATTTGAAATGAATTACAGTGTAGAAAGGCCAAGAAAAGGAGCAAGCTATGAATAAAAAAGAAAACATTGAGTTACTGCCATTGTTGTTGGATTTTTAATTTTTGTTGTCATTCTTAATTCTTTACATGGGATTACTCTGAAGAGGGAAGTGAGAAGATTTTTGAGAGGAGTAAGTTTGAACTCAGATACATGGCCCACAACCCCTCCAGATAGGAGGAGAAAAAAGCTTCATTTTTGTGCATCTTTAGGCTTAATCACTATACTGCATTAGTAATCCTAGATTCAACTACAGTTAAACTGTGTAAGGCTCGAATAATTTATGGTCTTCCTGCAGCACACTGAATAATTCATACTATTGTTTCTGTCAGGGAAAAAATGATACTGAGTCTGCTGCTAGTTCCTGTGAAATCTTTGTGGAAACAGTAAGGGCTTGGGTCATCTTTCTGAGAAGAAGCTCCCTAGTTCCAAACAGAGACCCATATGAACTGGGAACATGAAACACACTGATCCTGCCATAAAGACCTGGGATGCTGTTATAGGGAAGAGGTCTGTTGCTTCAAAGGTCAAGGTCATAGATATGATTCTAGCTATGTCCATTAACGTTGTTTTGATATAATCACAGAATATTGAATACAAACCTGGTTTCAAACTGAGCCTTGGCCTTGGTGAGCCAACTTATAGCTCCTTTTTTTTCCAGACAATCCCAAAGAAAACTGAAGTTTATTCTCAACACTAGTTTCTAGAGGCTCCATGTTTTAAGGAATTTTACTTCAGAAGGTTTTGGCCACCCCAGCCCTCAGAAATTCAAATTATTTCCACAGGCACACAGATTACTTTTTCATTGTGTGATGATCTTCATCTCTACCTATCACAACATTTATATTATACATTTATTTTCAATGACCCAGAGCTTTTGCTATCTATTAACTAATCAAAAGGAGGAAATGGTTGGTTTTGTCAAATGCAAATGTGCACTTGGATCATTTTGGCCCATAGGAGCTTTCAATATAAGGGATGGGTGTATTGGGGAAGAAAACATTTTATAAATGCAAGCTCTGCCATAACTTAGGTATATTTAGACACAAAGCATGTGCAAAACTTATTAGACTATAAGAGCACCAACTTATAGCTCTAACACTGATCATAATAAGATTTAAGAGAGAGTGGGTAGATGACTCAGTATAATTTGTTCTACTATAACTCCAACCCAGACTTCTTTCCTGAGCTTTATACTCATCTATTTACCTGCCTATAGAACATATCCCTCTGGATTTTCCCACAGGAATCTCAAACTCAACATATCCAGTATTAAAATTTTCTCCCATTCCAATTGTTACCCTATCCCTGCATCAGCATTCAACCCATTTATCCTGCTTCCGTCCAGTTGCACAAGCTAAGTCCTTAAAGTTACCTTTGATTCTTTCTTCCCTTATTGTCAGTCTCTCAGGACTGAGGTGAGACTAGCAGGAGAATTTAAGTATTAGGAAACAAAGTAAGTCATTCCTCAAAGAGATACCACTATTGAGCCAGAAAAGGGACTCCAGAATGGATTGTCAACCCATGTGGTGTGGGTAGATCAACAGGAGAAATATAACTGAAGTACGGAGTCAAATGGAGGTCAAAAAACCAGTGGCAATAAAAGCAAGAAACAAGGACTAGCTAGCATCAAAAAGAGAACTGAGTTCAAATCCCAACAATATTACTGATTGTCTGTATGAACATAAGTTAATTTCTTCCTTATTTTATTCATAAAGTAAAACAGTGGTCAGCAAACTTCTTTTTTTTTTTTTTCTTGGTAAAGGGCCAGGTAGCAAATATTTTAGGCTTTGTAGGTTGTATGATCTCTGTGGCAACTATTCAACTCTGCAATTGTAACATGAAAGTAGCCATGGACAATATGTAAGTATTTGCATAGCTGTGTTTTCAATCAAACTTTATTTACAAAAACAGACAATGGGCCATTTTTGACCCATTGACTGTAGTTCGGTGACCCCTAGAATAGCCTATCCTGTGATAACAAATTAACCTCCTAATCTTAAAGATTGGGCATAATAAATGTTTGCTTATTGTTTACATCACATCAAGGTGGAGAATACTTTCCTCCATGTTGTAGCTAATATCTGGAACACATGGCCTCTAAGATGGCATAGAAAGGAAGGAGAGTACTGAAGGATATCATCAATCCAGGAAGTAGCTTACATATTTTTCTGCCCACATCCCATTGGCCAAAACCCACTTTTATGGCTCCAATCTACTGTACATGAGGCTAGAAAAATATAGAATAGTGCATGGATATTTATTTGGTGAGGAACCCACATTGTTGCCATCTAAGGTGACAATAATTCCTGTCTTATATGGTTGTGGGGATTAAATGTGTATAAAGCATTTAGCACAGTACCTGACACATAAACAGGACTCAATAACTGTTCAGTCACACCCAACCACTTCTTTCTGATCATTTCACTCTTTGGCATGCCATAAAAGGTCCTTCAGGCTCACAAAGAGCTACTTACAGAATTAATACCTGTGTGCCTTTTCATATTCTATTTACTCAACTCTTCCCTCTTTGTCATTTCCAACTAACTAATACCTATTCACTCATCTTTCACACTCTTGCTGAAATGTGATGTTTCTTTCCTTTAACTTTCACAAGCAAAGTGACTTGGGCCCCTCCTCTTGCACCAACACACTTAGCACACACCATGAATAAAGTAATTGGCGTGTTGTAATATCATTAATTATACGTATATACCCATTCCACCAGACTGTGAACTCCATGAGGACAGAGCAACGTCATTCATGTCTGTACTCAGCGTTTACCATAGAGTCTTATATAACTGACAATAAATAGGTGCTCATTGAATTCAATTGGTTAATCTTAATGGTGGGAATTTCAGATCCTAGGCAACCTGAAGTTGTAGTGGGAAGGGGGTGAGACAGATAGGGACCTTTCACTGCTTATGTCAGCTACAACCTCAAGTGCCTTATTGGTAGCTCCATAGCATGAGGCCTGGCAAAGAAACACTTAATAAAAGTTTGCTAAACCCTGCATAAAAGAAAAAAGCAGAAAAGATAGTTATTTGTCACTAGGTAGGCTCCCCAAATCTTTTTCATTTCTCATGGAATCTAGTCCATTGAGGGGAAGAGTCAACCAAATTCAGGCAAAGTAATCTATGTGAATAGTGTATATTCCCCAGGGCATATTCATTGTCATTCCAGAGTGGGCCCATCAAGAATACTTGAGAAACCCCTGGAACCAGCCATCTGTAGCCTGGAATCCATGACCCTGACACCTGGGGCTTCTCACTGCCTAGTGCTGAGCATTTCTATTTAGAGAGATTCTCAGAGTAGCATCAGCACCATCTATTCTCTTACATCTCTCATTGTCAGTGGAAATCAAAAAGATACTGATAAAAAAATGTCAGGCTTTGGTTTCTCAGCTTACTTTTTAAAATAATGCCTTTTTTTTAGTCTCCATTGTATTCAGTGCTTCTCTATCTTCATTATGTAACAGAGGTAAAGGTCTGAAAAAGGGCAAAATGTTTTATGATTTGTCTCTTTAAAACCCCCACCCTTTTTGGGAATTAAAACCTGTATTCCTGCCTGAGGCTAGTAATCAAAGGGGCAGGAAAATGTTCTTTGTTCTTTCTTTTCTAGCATCTTACACCACAGGAGATGGTGCAACAGAATTGTCTGGATGTCAGGAGATCCTCTTCACTGGAGATAAGGTTGACCGAAACCACCAACTATAGTTAAACAACAATAGCCCAAAGCCACGACATGTGACACTGGTCACATAGACTAGAGCCCAACATCTGAAACCCCCCTTTAAAAAGCCCCATATTTCTGCTTAAAGGCAGGACAGCAGTTTTTTGAGTTGCTAGTCTGCTGCCCTCCTCATTTGTTGGCAAATTAATAAACTTCTCTTTCCTTTTCTTCAATCCACTTGTCCTCGGTTCTTCATTCTCACTGATTTAGCCTCAGGGACAAGTACTGAGCTTTTGGTGACAATTATTATTATTAAAATAACAATAGTAATCATAGCTGCCATTTGTTGAGCAGACCCAATGTGCCTGGCACCTTATATAAACTCCACTAAGCACTTCGGAAGTTTAAAAATACATCTCCCAATGTGGAGAATCTTGATTCAGCCTACTGCTCTATTTGGATACCAGGGACAACTACCCCCTCATTTAAGCACTGAATATGGTTATTTTTCGTCTCTACCCCCGTCCTTTGAGCCCCCATAATCTCAAATCTTGGCCTTGACTGATATCAAAGATTGCAAGGAAACAGGAAGCGGTATATAGTACAATGGTTAAGAGGAATAGCTTAGAACTCAAACTTTTTGTGTTCAAATCTTATCTCCAACACTTACTAATATATGGCCTTGAATAAGTTACTTGATTACTCTAACTATGTTGCTTCCTGCATAAAATGGAACTAATGATAGTGCCTATTTCAGAGAGTTATTGAAAAGATTAAACAAAATAGTGTTTGTGAAGCATTTAGCAAAGTTCCAGGCACATAAGCATTCAATTAATATAAGCTGTTATTATTTCAACAATATGGATAAAATAGGCTAGAGGACCTCATGAGGGAGTGAAACAATACCCCACACTGAGGGTAAATAGAAAGCAGAGACTGGTTTTCGTTGGGCTTGCTCAGGGTGGGAATTCAAAAAATATACAGAATGGAATGGAGTAGATAAAGAACTCAGGTAAGGACCACATGGAGGGTGAAACAATAGCTGCAGGGGTCTGAAGAGTCTGAAGTTTGTACAGATAAGAAGCTGTTCCAGAGAGAACTCCCCCTCCCCAAACTTTCACCCGAATCCTCTATAAAACCCACCACTCTCCCCTCCTTGGTGTAGACACTCTTTTTGGCCGCCACCCATCTGTACCCAGGTGCCCAAAATAAATGGCGTTTTGCTATATCTCAGGCTTCAGTGTCTTTCTCTCAGCTCTGACCTAACATTTGGTGCCGAAACCTGGCAGGGCATACCAGGTGTACCTGACCTCTGTGACTCTAGCAGGCGAGGCTTGCAACTCAGCAAGCAGCAGACAGCAGCAGCTCGTCCTGGGCTTACTCCCAAATCCTGCCTTCCTCTAAGTCAGTGGGTCATGGGTAAGGTATCCATGGATCTTTGACTGAATTGAGAGAGACCAGTCTCCTTGGTTGATCAAGAGTCTCCTGGAGCCATTAACCTCCCTTGTCTCTGACGAGGTGGCTGGGAGAAGTCCTGAGCTGTGCAGGGGTCTCTCTCTAACTTGGCTCTGATCCTGGAATGTAGGCGGAGCGCTCTAGCTCAGCTGAGGTAAGGTATTGTCCACCAGGACCCTTCCAAACCAAGTGAAAGGCAGACACTGGACCAGGACTCGGATCCTCCTTGCCGACCTCCAAAATCCACACCCTGAGATATCCTGTTCCTGGTAAGTGAGCATTCACAAGCTCTATCTCATTTCCTGTCCTCCCTTGTTCTCATTTCCCGATCCCTCTTGCTCTCACTTCTCAACTCGTCTTGACTCGAAAGTCCTACCAGTAAGCCGGAGGACATTCTTGGACCCTGGGGCCCCCATCGGACAGAGGGACGCCTGTGCTGACTAATCTCTCATCACTCATTGCTCATTTGTCACTCCCGTGCCATTACCTTGTTCTAGGGATGCCTAGAATTGAGTAGAATCAGTCCTTTGTGACCCCTTCTCTTTCCAGGAACATGGGGAACTCTGAGCCCACTCCTCCTAAAACTACCCCCTTGGGGTGCCTCCTCTGAAATCTCAAAACATTGAGTCTCACTGATGAAGTCTGGCCAAAACAGCTTCTCTTTTACTGTAATACAGCCTGGCCACAATATAAATTAGATAATAACACCCAGTGGCCCCAAAATGGAAACTACTTTACCTAAAACTTTGATCCACAGGACTAATTAGGTTACCTATCAGGGCAACTAAAGTTTGCCATGTGAACAAAGTCCAATTTTTTTCAGAAGAAATTTGGATCCAGTTGTCTTTTAGAGACTGGTGAGTTGTGTTACCATCTCATGGCTAGAGTTCTAGGGTAAAATCTATTATAACTTTGTGTGCATGTGCATGTGAGTGTATATGTTTAGATATGTTTTGTGTATGTCCATGTACTACATGTTTGTGCCTGCATGGTTCTGGAATGGCTTTTAAATAAGGGAACGCTCATAAATTAATTAGACAAACCCAAATGGTTCGTGTGAATTTAGTAATCTTTGGTAAATAAGCTGGGTTATTATTTAAAAAGGTATTACTGGTAAAGTAATAGTAAAAATGTTTTCAAATTGTCAACATACATCTGTTTTGCCTGGGTTTTAATGGACATTTTTATGTTCTTAAGGTGTCAGGGTTTGACATAAAGGTTATAAAACTATAAACTCGGCCAAAGACAAAATGATCTGTGTTTGTGATTTTTGAGAAGTAAGGTAAATTTAATATTTGGTCTAATGATAATAGCTAAATCTCCTGAGTTATCAACAAAAATACCTATATGTTTAACTTTAGGGTTCTTAATAAGGTAAAGATGTAGACATGCCTAAACAAAAAGTGTCAGCAAATTAGAATAAATAAAACACCAAGTAGATAGAGCACAAAACCAGAAACTTATGGTCAAAGGTTTATGAAGATATTTTGGTTTTGGTCTTTTAATTCTAGCTGCAGATACAGATTCCTCCACTGATTTCAATGTCTGTGGAAGATACACATAAAACATGTTTCTAACTCACTCTTTGTATCATCTGGTATTAACAGTACTGTTAGGGATTCAAAGCTGTCCTAGAAGTTGTAGTTACAAGAGCTTAATTTGGAAGCTTTAGTTTTCCCTTGATCTTGTCCATTTTTGATTTGCTAGACAGTTATGTGTATATTATGTTGCTATAACAAAGTTTTGCCTAGGAAAAAATTCCTAAACTGTTAATTTTGTATATTAATCTATTTTAAGATAAAAAGCGAATGATTGTTAAACCCAAAGAAAATCTCAAAACAGTCTTACTCTTCAGAAATATTACATGTACTCAAGCTTACACCCCAGTTGAAAAATGTTTTGAGACTATTTATATTGTTCTTAAAACAGCTTAATCTTGATCCTCATGTTAAAAAAAAGTGTTACAAATTTGTATCATTGTTTGAGGTGTTAAAGGATTGGTAAGAAAGGTTAAACAGAAAGGAGATTAATATTGTAAAGAAAGGATCTTGTCTGGAATTTTTTGTCCTAAAATGACCGGTTACTTAGGAAGTGGGAAAGTTAGGACAAAACAGAAAGTTTTTAGGCATGTTTTGTAGATGGTCTGTGCAGGTTGGGATAAGGTTTGTAAAGGAAATTTATGAAGGAATTTTGTATATGATCCAGTTGCTATAATTAAAAGGATAAATTTTAGTTAAAACAAAGTCTTCTTGAGATATTAATTTGCTCTTAATGCAATTACATAATGTACTCATTTGGATTCTATAACCCGTTTCTTAGGTTTTGACTAACTAAAAAAACTGAACTGTATGGATTAAGGTTTACACCCATATCTTCCTTTATTGTCTTTAGAATATTTTGATGACTATCTCTTTTGGTTAAATGACCGTTATTTTATAGTGGCTTGTGATTCTATTTGAACAAATGTTTCAAGCCTTTGATATTTGACAAACTTTCCACAACACAAATTCTAAATCCAGCCTTTTGACCTCAAACTAACTCTTTACATATTAGGGCCACTGAAAGTCTAAGAGAGACATATTTAGGCTTATTTGGCATGTTAAAACTATATAGGAAGCATTGTCAAATATGAAATGTGTTTAACTTTTGTTGGATTATATTTGTATAAACATGTTATAAAACATTGGTATGTCTTGGTGTATGTTATCAGTAATAATTATGGTTATTATGTTAACTTGCTGTATGCCACAAAAATAACCAACTTTGTTTGTCAATTGTCTCTTTAACCATGGCTAGTCTAAGACTTTTTATTTTACTTTGATTCATCTCAGAAAGTGTCTTTATTTTAAAACTGGCTAAGTTCAAAGTTTACTTCTTCAAGGAAAGTCACGGAAAGGACTAAGTTCTCTTGAATACAGGTTTCTGATAACTTTGGAGATTATATACCCTTGGATTAAAACAAAACAAACTTCCAGGACTTTAATTATGCAACTGATATGTCCATGAATATCACTAACTGAACCCCGTGAGACTGAACTAAATTTTTATGACTTTTTTTTGTTTAAAATGTTACTGATTCTCTTGCCTTGTTTTCCAGAGTCATGACAAGTTTTAAGGAAATAACAAGTTTACCTGATATCTCCAGGATTTAAAACTATTGAATCCTGCCTGGCCCAACCTGTTATTCACTGCCAATGCCCTGTTACTGCAAACATCCTCCCTCTAGGCCCAGGGACTTATCGGGGAAGAGGGGGTGTGTGAGACTGTAAGGGCTGATTCAGAGGGATGGAATTAGTTTAGACCCTTCAAATCAAGGAGGGGCACACAGAGGCCTAGACAAATACTAACTGAAAAACTTTGTCTTTTCAGGCCATGTGGTACAGATATCCATCCCAATCATAAGGAAATTTTCCTGCTTCCTATAGACTTAAAACTTCTTGAGTATAATTGTTCTCAGTTATGGGGTTTGTGCAAAAGGAGATATGACAAGTGGCTAATTTATCAGCCACCTTAGGACAAATTACTAAAGAGACTAAAATATTGTGACACAACAAAAGTCTCTAAATTCCTTACCTTGAATCATTAACTATGCTTATGTTTGCTACAAGTCTACAACTAAACCCAAGAATATAATAACTCAACACTTATAGATGAATTAATTTTGTACCCTTGCCTTTGACATTTTGGTTTTTATTCTTATGTTGCCTAGAGGTTTTAAAAGGGTTGATGAGTGTCTGTCTACATCTAATCCTGTCTGGCCTAAAACACTTGTGGCTGTATTATCATTATATATTTCTTTTAAATGCTATACCAGATACAGGAAAAGGAAAAAACCCAATCAAAGACCCAGATCATGATAGTTCAAAGAATAGATCTGGTCCAGGATGTTTTATTTTCTCAGACCAAACCCTAAGCCTCACTCTCTTTGGCCCCTTAAACAATTGGCTCTCAAATCAGGTTGACTCATGTCCTTCCCCTAAGATGTGACACTGCCAACATTAAAACCATCCTCACCAACACCATATGAACAAATAGACAACTCTAGAAATGAGCCTTCCTAGCACCATGGGACTTCCTACTGTTTGGTGGCCTACACACACATTCCATAGAATGATCTTTGGCCAACAGGGGGAACTGAGGACTAAACTCTGATCTTTTTCTTTTGCCCAAATTCCTCTCTAAGGGGGCCTACTGAGTCATGCCTACAAATGATAAAATCTCAGTTAACAGGTTTTTTATGATGAGGTTTACTTCCCAACCTGATTCCAGTATAGCATCACATGAAAAAAGACCCTTATCTTAACTCAAGCATTCCTTTCCCCTGATTCCTGGTCTTTGGAGAAAGCCTAACTCTTTCAGCCAATTGTCAAATAAAGAATCTTTAAACCCACCTATAACCTGTAAGCCCCCACTTTGAGATGGCCCACCTTTTCGGGCCAAACCAATGTATGCCTTCCATGTATGCTCAACTTCCCAATTTTTCTAATTTTTAATTTTTACCTTTTCTCCTTACCTTACCCTTCCTTTTCTTATATATATATGATAAAAAGGGGTGGAATGTCGGGCTTGCTCAGGGTGGGAACTCAAAAAATGTATGTAATGGAATGGGGTAGATAAAGAACTCAGATAAGGACCACATGGAGGGTGAAACAATAGCTGCAGGGGTCTGGAGAGTCTGAAGGTTGTAAAGATAAGTAGCTGTTCCAGAGAGAACACCCCCTCCCCAAACTTTCATCCAAATCCTCTATAAAACCCACCACTCTCCCCTCCTCAGTGTGTATGCTCTTTTCAGCCTCCCCTACCTTCACCCAAGTCCCCCAAATAAATGGCATTTTGTTATGTCTCAGGCTTGAGTGTCTTCCTCTCGACTTCGACCTAACAGTTCTCCTCTCGTCCTAGAAAGAACATCAGTATATCTGGTGGGGAGAACCATGAAGGGATGAGAGAGGAAACACTGGTAGATACAGGTTAAGCATCCCTAATCTGAAGATCTGAAATCCAAAATGCTCTAAAATGTGAAACTTTTTGAGTGCCAACATGATGTCACAAGTGGAAAATTCCACATATAAGTACCTAACACAAACTTTGTGTCATGCACAAAATTTTTTGAAATGTTGTATAAAATTACCTTCAAGCTATGTGTATAAGGTATATATGAAACATAAATGAATTTCATGTTTAGACTTGGGTCTCATCACCAAGATATGCCATTATGTATATGCAAATATTCCAGAATTAAAAAAAATTCAAAATCTTATATACTTTTGGTTTCAAGCATTTTGGATAAGTGACACTCAACCTGCAGCACGCTAACCAATAACACTTGGTTGAAAAATTTTGGAGATATTTGCTAAGTGATATCTGAGTGGGGACCAGAGATAATATGGGGGTGGGGAAGTTGGTTGTGTCTTGCTTTTATTCCAGAATAGATAAGAAGATTCACAGGTTCTCCTCAAGGTAAGGCTCGGTTCATCTGGATAGATGGAGACAGAAGCCAAGGTAAAAGTTCTGATTAGAAAAGGGGTAGATATATTTGGCTGGGATTTACAATGGGCTGCTCTCTTGAGAACCTAGGCAATTAGGCCAGGTACATAAACAGCAAATGGGGGAAACCTGAGCATGATAGACAGCCACAGTGACGGCAGAAAAGAAGGAAAGAAGGAAGAAACATCCACCATTAAAAATCTGCTAAAGAACATCAGAAATTATAGGTCAATTCTGATAAGATTCAAAGCTATGAATACTTATGTGCCATTTCCAGATGTAGTGCTAAGCACAAGACAGGATATGGGGAAAATGATCTTCAAAGTTTATGAGAAAAATGGATGACAAATCCAAGGAATTCTAAGTTCTACAATGAAGAATAAGCATGTTTTCCTCTAGAGTTGAAACAGATAAAAATAGCATCATCCCTGGTTGACAGAATCATATCATTTAAACAAACCAGGATGGTCAAGGGACATCTTGCATTTGTCAAGTCACTGGCAGCATAGATAATGGTTTCTCCATCTGGGATAAAGTATGTCCCAGGGTGGCATTTTCAAAGTATTAATGGTCTAATGTGGACAGCAGTATGAAGGGTTCTAAATGAGAATAGTCCAGGAGTCTATGTATTATTAGCTCAAACTAAATCCTATATTTCCTAAGTTACCTCTGGAAAGTCATTTGACTACCCTGGACCTCAGTTTCCTTGTCTATAAAATGACTTTCAAATCTCTTTCAGTTTATCAAGAGAATCCATTGCTTGGTTGGAGTTTCAAAAAATAGTAATAATAATATTAATAACAATAATTACTGCCAACCAAAGAGATTGGCTTTGGTTACATTGCCCATTTGACTGTAACCTCTTGAGAAAAATTTCCATCAAGTTGCCTAATTGGCCTGGTAACCTCTTCTTAAAGTGAGCTGATGTCTATTTGGGTTTCATTGAAGCAGAGGAGTTCCCTGACTTTGAGTGCCTATCATTTATCTGATCAAAGCCAGTGATAAACTCTCATCTTCATCTTCCCTATGAAGTTGAAACTTTAAGAAATACAAGAACCATTGACCGTTCAGGGACAGAATCCATTGAATGTATAAAATGTGCCAACTACCTAGTGTATTCTCAGGCTGACTAATGCCTTCCTTAAGAATGAGCACTGGAACAACAATCTGAATGTAGAACCACATGATTTGTTCTGTAAATTGAGCCATAAGAATAAGCAGCACATTTATAACATTTCCAAGGTGCACATATGAAGGTCTAAATTTGTAGTGGTATCCTACGAGGTTGTGGGGAAGGAGGCAGAGAAGGAGAGGGAACTGGCATGAGTTCAGCTACACTCAGGTGACTCCAAATAACAAGAGACCAAACCTCTCCTAAGAAGAAGTGAATGCTCAAAGACATAGCTTCAAATACCTGTTCCAGCTCCAAAAACTTCACTTTCTCATATACAAAGTGGGACAATTATCCCTGCCTCACATGACTGATGTGAAGATTGATGGTAGATATTCCATGAATGTTTTCTCCTTTCATACAGAGGTTCATTCTTCTAGCGTGGGACAAAGTGACCAGAAAGGATTGGAAGGAGAAAGCTTTCAGGGACCTAGTACTGACTCTTTCCAGGTTGGATGTTGTTAATGGGCTACTGTTGTAAATATACAAGTAGGGGCTCTCAACAATAAAGGAGACATGACATTGGACAGTGGTTATTGCAAGAGGTGAGGAGTAAATTCTTCCCAGTAACGCTATGGGGACACAAAAGTGGCAACCATCATGTATGTATAACTGAAATCTAATCATGAGAAAATATCTGGGACCCAAATAGATGCACATTATACAATGTAACTGGCCTGCACTCAAAAAAAAGTCAAGGTCAAGGATGGCAAAGACTGAGGTTAAAGACTTAATTCCAAGTTAAAGGAGTCTAAAGAGTCATGACAACTAAATGTAATGTGTGATCTTAGAATGGATCCTGGACTGGCAAAAATAGCTATTAATATAAAGGCAAGGATATTATTGACAAAATTTGATTATGGACGCTGAGGTAGATAATAAAACTTTATCAAAATTAAATTTCCTGATTTTTATAATTATACTCTAGTTGTGTAAAATAATGTATTTCTCTTAGGGAGTACATGCCAAAGTATTTAAGTGCAATGAGGAATAATGTCTGCAACTTAGTCTCTAATAGTTGAGAGAGAGAGAGAAACAAAGAGAAAGTAAACAGGGCAAAATGTAAATAATTGATAATTGGTCAATATGAGTAAAGTGTAAATCACTGAAACTTTCTCTAAGTTTGAAATTATATAAAATTTTTTAAAATTTTAAAATGGGGTGAGGGACATAAAAAGGACAGTACAGAGCTGTAACAAGGGGTACATAACAGGTGTACCTGACCTCTTGGGTAGAAGAAAGGATCAGGGAAGACTTGTCAGAAGAACTGACATCTAAGCTGTAACATGAAGAACAAGTCATTTTCGGTGAGGTAACGTGGTGTGGGAAAATGTTCCAGACAAAGGAGTAGCTAATAGGAAGGCCTGAAGGCAAAAAACAAGAGCATAATGGGTTTGAATAACTGAATGTACAAAGAGGGCTGTGGTGAGCAATGAAACTGAAAATGTAGGCTGAATCCAGAGCATAGTGGGCCTTCTGGGGAATGAATATTTGAGAGGAGGCTTGTAAAAACTCATGGGATGTAGGGGAAAGTTAAGTGGCTTTTTTCCTGTGGTTTTCTGGCAAAGGGTCTGTGGCAGACTTTCTGGTTGGAAATTTTTTTGAGGGTGAGCAGAGGAAGTTTTCTTGAGGTTGTTTATGAATACAATTGACTAGGAAAAGAGGATAGGAATAAATCCCAAACATTGTTTCACACATAAATTCCAAATCTCTGGAAGTGTTCTGCTACACAGCACAGTACCATATCACCAATAGAAGACACTGTTTTCAAGACAAAGCCCTCTTCTTGAGGAAATCACATAACCAACCTCTGGCATAGGCTGGAAGGAAGAAGAACTAGGAGACCTGTACCTCAGCAAAAATAATACCCTGATGTACAGGTTTTTGTTTTTAGGATAGACAGCTTAGTAAAGAGGATAAAAATTAGAATGACCATGGGTGCAAGGAAGGTTAACATATATAAGTAAAGTGGATCAAATGTAAGAAAATCAATGTGCAAGCAAGACAAGATCATGTAGACTCATCTCTCTCTGTCCTCCCCAACTAAGTACAACTATAATCCCTGGAAAAAATGTAAGATGGAACCAAAGGAAACATCTCAAATGTGGAAAAAGGAAAGTGGACCAGCGAGGAATAGTGACTGGAGAAACAGTATAGCAGCAGAGTATCTTAAGACACTACCCAACAGAAGAAGGCAATCCAGGCCCAGCATCTACCACCCCCAATTCAACTACAGAAAGTGATTCAGGTAGGGTTGTTCTCCCCTGGATTGCACAGCAGTCTTGCTAACAACAGCAGGTACTCCCAGAGGCACCAGCAAATGGGACTGATGAGGAGCCCCACTGAAAATAAGTATCCAGGGGAAGCACTCTCCTACCCTGCTGGACCTGGTATTTCCTACCCCTACACAGAATATCAGATAGGCAGTACCAACAGGGGGAATTCTGCTATAAGTACACAGCCAGAAAGTGGTCTTTGGCCCCTTCTCCCATTGAGAAACACTAGATGGCACTGACAATGGGGATCCCAGTATAATAAGTGGTCAAGCCTAACAAGCAGTCCCTGCTGGGCCTGAGACTATCCTCCCACACCTAGAGACACTGGATGGAACTGGAAGAGGAGCCACAACAAGCACCCAGATAGGGAAGTTCTCATTGTCCCTGATGGTTGGATGCTTCCTTCCCCAACCTAGAGAGGCTCCCTTTTCCCCCTCAGGCAGCACCAGCAGGAATCAGCACACACCCTAGTGACATCAGACAAACCAAACAGACCAAAATATCACTGCAAATGTTCAGAAAATTAAATTTTCATTGGAGCCACAGCACACAAAAGTAGGCCAGGACCTGTGTGTTAAACCTAAACAGGGTGGTTGCCTACTATAACAAAAGACTGAAATAGTACTCAAAGTCTTCTAATGTAATAGCCAAAATGTCCAAAATACAATAGAAAATCACCCATCATGCCAATAATCAGGAAGATCACAAATTGCGTGAGAAAAGATAATGAACTGATACCAACACCAGCATGAATCAGGTGCTGGAATTTATCTGACAAGGATTTTAAAGCAGCCATCATAAAAATGCTTCAGTAAGCAAGTACAAATTCTCTTGAAACAAATGTTAAAATAGAAAATCTCACCAAAGAAATAGAATTTATTTTTTTAAATGGAAATTATACAAAGAATGGAGAAATAAAATAACTGAAATAAGAAACTCACTGGATTGGCTCAATAATAGAGTGATGATGACCCAGAATAACATCACTGAAACCTGAGGTCAGAATTTACCCAATCTGAACAACAGAGGAAAACACAGACTGAAAAAAATAAAAGAACAGATCTTCAGGCATCTAAAAGACAATGACAAAAAGATCCAATGTTCACATTATCAGAGTCCCAGAAGGAGAGGAGAGAGTGCAGCTGAAAAAGCATTTGAAGAAATAATGGCTGAAAACTTCCAGATTTTGGCAAAATACATAAACCTTCAGATTCATGAAGCAGAAATGAATCCCAAACAGGATAGACCAAAAGAAATCCATGTGAAGACACATCACAACTGAACTTCTGAAGAGCAATGGTACATGTGTGATTATAAATGTCAAGTGATATTCTGCTCCAGTGTCAAGAGACAATAAGAAGTAGTGGGGATTGTTATGAACTGAAGAGAGCATGTCCCATTGAAAGGGACAGCCTCTATTCAGCTCCAGAAAGCTACATATTTGGGAATTCATACCTGATTTCTTTATGTGTGAAATCTTATATTTTTAAATGTAAGCAACCAATCCCTTGCATTTAAATCAGGCTGCCAGTTTATGACCTCAAGTTTTATAGTAAGAGGAAGTAGTGACTTTAGAACCAGACCTGGGTTTGAATTCTTATTCTACCATATCATCTTGGACAAATTCATAAACTACTTGAGTCCCAGGAACTCTCAAACCTACACAAAGTCATGGAAATTAAACAAGTTGCTGCTGAGTGATCCTTAGGTCAATGATGAAATTAAGAGAAAACTCAAAAAATTTTTCAAACTGAACAACAAAGATGACACAAGCTTCCAAAAATCTATGGGATCCAGAAAAAGCAGTGCTAAGGGGGAAGTTCATAAGCCTTACATGATTGCATCAAAAAGACATAAATATCACAAATTAACAACTTAATGTCACACTTGAAGGAACTACAAAAAGAAGAACAAACCAAACCAAAAGCTAGCAGAAGAAAAGAAATAACTAAGCTCAGAGTAGAATTAAATGAAAGGGAAAGCAAAAAAAAAATAATAATAATAATACAAATAATCAATGAAATTAAAAGTTCTTTGAAAAGATAAACAAAATCAATAGACCAATAGCTAGATTAACCAGAAATAAAAGAGAAAGGACTCACATAAGCTCAATCAGAAATGAGAAAGGAGACATTACAATTCATATCCCATAAATACAAAATATCATCCATGACTACTATGAAAACCTCTATGCACACAAACTAGAAAAATTAGAGGATTTATTTATAAATTCTAGGAGTCTTCTGGTGGAGCATTTAAGTTTTCTAGATATAAGATTATATCATCAGCAAATAAGGATAATTTGACCTCCTCTTTCCTGATTTGGATGCCCTTTATTTCTTTTTCTCACCTGATTGCTCTGGCCAGGACTTCCAGTATCATGTAGATTAGAACTGGTGACAGTAGGCACCCATGTACTCTTCCAGTTCTTAGGGGGAATGCTTTCAACTTTTCCCCATTCCATATGATATTGGCTGTGGATTTTTCACATATAGATGTTATTATTTTGACATATGTTCCTTCTATGCTTAGTGTGTTGAGGGTTCTTGGCACGAAGGTGTGCTGGATTTTATTGAGTGCTTTTTCTGCATGTATTGAGATGATCATATGGTTGTTGTTTTTACTTCTGTTTATGTGGTGAATCACATTTATTGATTTGTGTATGTTGAACCACCCTTGCATCCCAAACTGGATAGACCAAACAGGATAGATAAAACCCACTTGATCATGATGGATTATCTTTTTGATGTACTCAAAGAATTTATGACTAGGGCCCCAAAAGCAAGTACAGAAACAACAAAAATAAATAAATAGGACTTAATTAAACTAAAATGTTTCTGTACATCAAAGGAAATAATCAACAGAGTAAATAGACAACCTACAGAATGGGAGAAAATATTCACAAACTATATATCTGACAAAGGGCTAATATCGAGAATCTACAAAGAACTCAAACAAATCAGCAAGAAAAAACATAACCCCATGAAAAAGTGGGCAAAAGAAATGAACAGAGTTTTTTCAAAACATGATACACAAATGGCCAACAGAAATATGAAAAAATGTGCAACATCACTAATCATCAGGAAAATGCAAATTAAAACCACAGTGAGATACCACCTTACCCCTACTAGAACAGCCATTATTAAAAAATCAAAAAACAATAGATGTTGGCATTAATGAGGTGGAAAAGGAACGCCTATGCATGGTTGGAGGGACTGTAAATTAGTACAACCTCTATGGAAAACAGTATGAAGATCCCTCAAAAGACTAAAAGTAGACCTACCATTTGATCCAGTGATGCCAATACTGGGTACCTACCCAAAGGGATTGAAGTGATTATATCAAGAAGACACCTGTACCTACATGTTTACTGCAGCAAAATTCACAATTGCAAAGATGTGGAATCAACCTAAGTGTCCATCAATTGACGAGCAGATTAAGAAAATGTGGTACATATAC
Source organism: Daubentonia madagascariensis (assembly GCA_023783475.1). NCBI lineage: Eukaryota > Metazoa > Chordata > Mammalia > Primates > Daubentoniidae > Daubentonia > Daubentonia madagascariensis. The sequence goes on along the minus strand of JAKFHU010000595.1, from coordinate 91,815 downwards.
ACCATGGAGTACTATTCAGCCACAAAAAGGAATGAAATAATGTCTTTGTGCCAACTTGGATCGAACTGGAGACCATTATCCTAAGTGAAGTATCTCAGAAATGGAAAAAACAAGATACCACATGTTCTCACTTATAAGTGGGTGCTAAACGAGGGATATATATGGCCATAAAGTTGTGTAATGGACATTGAAAACTAAGAAGGGGGAAGGGTGGGAGGAGAGTGAGGGATAAAAATTTACCTCTTGGGTACAATGTACACTATTCAGGTGATGGGTTCACTGAAAACCCTGACTTCAGCGTGATACAATTAATCCACATAACAAAAAACACTCGTACCCCCTAAATTTTTTGGAAAAAATATTGTAATAAAGACTGACTTCATTTTTTGACATTTGACTGCTGACAGCTTTTAAGCCACACCTCTGTGTTTTCCCCCTTCTGCCCCATATCTTGGAAAACTGATAAGAAAACTAGAGTACTCCCTCTTTTGAAACTGGCAGAAGATCCAAATCATGCTAGCTCCTGCCTGTGAGTAGGAACCTTCATACCAGCTCCATCCCTAATCATGGTAAAAATCATAAGTCAGTCTCCTTCCCCCTCTCTCAAGCCATTATCACACCAGCTTGGAAAGGCTACCCTGATGTTCCCAGATAGCCTCATTATGTAACTAATAAACCTTTTCGCAACCTCTTGGTGTGTATTTGTGTGTGTGTGATTATTAGCCTCTACATCTTGACAAAATTTTGGATGAGGGTCCACCATGTGTCTGTACAGTGCCACAACAAATAGGAATTATAATATTTACCCTGTAAATTTCCCATGATGAATAATTGATGTCTGAAAGATCTCCTGGCCACAATAAATGCTTAATAAGTAGCAATTACCCCAGCAAAGGATATTAGGGAATAAATGTTTTCCCAAGCCCTTTTTTCTCTCTTCAAAAATGTGCCCTTTCCTCTCTTTCAAAGACAGGTAAACATTTCAATGGGTCACCAGGCCCAGGGAGTGGATAATGGGAAGACCAACTACTAGAGATTAAAACTGGCATGGCTTGTTTACAGTCTTTCTGATGTGTTCCTATTATATGTCCTCAAACTGGCTCAGCTGTACTCACTCAGAATGCCTAGAGAAAACTCAAAACAAAACTGACACACAGATGGTTTTTGTTGGGCTACACAGTGTTTTAAAAATAGTTTTGTATTAGTTGCCAAAACTTTAAAATCAGGAGATATCATATAAAATTCTGGGTTTCCAGTTCTCTTAATATCTTGGAAAATATAGCATCACTCTACTCATATTCTTGCTTAGCTGAATAGTAGCTTCTACCTTTAGATGGGATGTGAGCTCTCCATTCCACTTGAGTTACCACCATTCTATATTATTTCCATTACTAAGGCCCTATGCCATATGCCATTTATCATTACAATTTCACTGTTGATTTTTCTCATAGTTGAGAATTATTTTTCTATATCAGTTTATAACAAAAGTAGGAAATGAAAGGTAGATCAGGAGGGTGATATTTTTCCAGAAAAACAGAAAAGCAGTCAAACCCAGCCTGTTATGCTCAATGATATAATCTATCTGGCCCCCATAGCCACCAAGAAAATACCTGTTTTTCACCTTTAGTGTAGATGAAGTTCCTCAGATTTCCTAATTAAGTTTCAAATTTTTCACTATTTTCTGAGATTGCAGGAGGTACCTATAAGCTAAAATAGTTAGTAAAGCCAATGATTTTTTATAGCTTTTGTTGTTGTTTTGTTTTGCTTTTTTTTGGATGGGAGTTATCAGAGAAGTTCAAGGTTACTTCTTATATGTGGTTAGACTCTACTTCAAACAGAAGATTCAGTGGGGAAAAAAACTTCCAACCAAAAATACTATGCCCAGCAAACTTGCCCTCTAAAAATGAAGAAAAGATAAAGACTTTCCCAAATAAACAAAAACTGAGGGAGTTCATCACCATTAGAACTGTCTTGTGAAAAGTGCCAAAGGGAGTTCTACAAGTTAAAAAGACAAGATGCTAAAAAGTAATATGAAAGCATAGAAAAGCATAAACTTCACTGGTAAAGGTAAATATACAGACAAAAACAGATTATAGTAATACTATAATGGTGGTACATAAGTCACCTTTAACTGTAGTATAAAAATTAAAAGACAAAGGTATTAAGAATAACTATAATTACAAATACTAATTGATACACAATATCCCCACAAAATATTAATATGATTATGTTCTGGAGATCTACGGCACAGCATAGTACATATGGTTAAGGATACTGTATTGTATACCGAAAAGTTTACTGAGAAGGTAGATCTTATGTTAAGTGCTCCTTCCACAAAAGAATAAATAAATAAATAAATGAAAATAAAAGGGGTAAGAGGAAACTTTTGGAGATCATGAATATGTTTGTGGCCTTGATAGTGGTGATGGCGTATATCTCCAAATTCATCAAGTTGTATGTATTAATTATGTGCAACTTTTTATATGCTAATCATACCTCAATAAATTATATTTAAAAAGATTCATTGGGGCATTAATGAAATAAAAAGTCCCCTCTAATATGTATTTAATTACTGTACAAATCAATCTCACAATTCACAATAGCAAAGATATGGAATCAACCTACGTGCTTAACAACTGATGAGTGGATAAAGATAATATGGTATATATATACCATGGAGTACTACTCAGCCATAAAAAGGAATGAAATAATGTCTTTTGTAGCAACTGGGATGAAACTGGAGACCATTATCCTAAGTGAAGTATCTCAGGAATGGAAAAACAGATACCACATATTCTCACTTACAAGAGGGAGCTAAATGAAGGATATATATACTGTCATAAAGAACAGCAATTATGGACATTGGAAACTAAGAAGCGGAGAAGGTGGGGGAAGGATAACAATATACCTATTGAGTACAATATACACTATTCTGGTGAAAGCCCTAACTTCAGCATGATATAATTTATCCATGTAACAGAAAACACCTGTACCCTCTAAATTTTTGAAATAAAAAACAGTATAAAAGGTAAATTATTTTTGTTGTTCTTTGAATACCTGATCAATGACTTAATTTTATTTAATCCATGGCTCACCCTCAAACATGTATCCACTGTATTTCACTGTGTTTCATATTGTATCAAATCTTGGATTGAAGAAAATTTCATGTAAAAACCAGTAAATTTAAGATTCTTGGATTTATGGTCCAAGGGATATAATTTTCCAGGTGCTTCAGGGAAGCCCCAGGTGAGACCTGTCTGAAATACAAGTTCCAAAAGCCTGCCATAACGTGCAGAATTCTGCATCTTAGTCTTTCCTATAAGTTCAGACATAGAAGTTACATACAAAATTTAAGCCTGATAAGGTTGGGGTACAATGGGTACTCTTTTAGAATCATACATCCTAAACTGATATGAGAGCAGTCTATGACCTAGGACCTGTTGTATAGAAAATTTTGATGTAACCTGTGGACAAAACCAAGAAAAAAGATCTGAAATCTAGAATCCTACAGTTAAGGAAAACCATATATGTCACCTTCCCTATGCAGGGATTCTGTTCTCTATAGCATACCTGAAATAGGACCATCCAGCCTCCAGCTTCTGCTTTCCAGTGGCAGAAAGCCTACTACTTCAAGAATTGGCCCAATTCATTGTCCTCAACTCTAATTATCAGGTATTTTTCTCTGTACTGAGTCAAAATATATAGCTCTCTTTATCTTCCATTCACTTATTCTAGTTCAAACTTTTGGAGAAACAAAGAACAAGCCCGTTTTTAACAATTTTATTTGAGAATTTACTCCCAATTTCTACATGTTTTTAAATAAATATGATATTAAACTAATGAGGAGTATCAGCCAGACTACATTTTCAGCAGGTAATAACTCTCCCCAATCTTGACTTTCCCTGTGATTAATTTTCAAAGTATGAGAAGATATCTTTTCTCAAAGAGCTTCTTAGAGAATAGAATGAATTTGAGTCAAGTGCAAGTTAAATAATTAAGTGATCAAAAAGGAAAAATCCAGTAGTTTGAAATCTTAGGCTATTAGCAGTTTCTGATTTTTGACTGAGTTGTAAGTGGTTACTATTATTCCTTCTAAACAAATCTGAGGATCAAGCAACACTGCTGAGAATAGGAAATGGGAAATTGCTCACAGAGATCATTATTTCATCATGATTGACCAAAAGTTAATGGGTTTGGTTTTTAAGTAACACTTGGGCTTTTCTGTTGTAATTTCCTACTTAAGTATAAGGATTACTGTGAAAGTATACCTGAGAGTTATGACTTCAGCCTACTGTAAATGCTTACACACATCCATATGCTGAGAGCCCTGAGCTTGCAATGAAGCATCCTTCCAAGAGCTGCTGACCACATTTTCCAATAGACCCCTCTGGATCATGCCACCAATTTCATGCTTTGCATAAATCTCATGTTGCTTAAAACTTCCAAATAATCAGAATAAAATGATAAACCTATTTCTATTAATCAAACATATTACCTAAATGTTGCATCAGGAATGCAGCATATTTTCTCTTTTTCTTTTACAAGACACACAACAACGTAAAAGAATTAAAAGGAGGTGATGGCATGTGGGAATGAATTTCCCCACTGAGTGATTTTAAATAAATCAATCTTAGGTGTCCATTTTCATTTACTGTAGGAACAAGTTATTATTGGCAAAAGGAGATAAATAACTATTGCACACACACCCCCAAACTATATTTGGTGATGAAATTTTCAAAATTTGTCAGTGAGTAGTGTAAACAATTTCTATACCAACCTGTATACTAGTCCATGAAGTCACTAATGTCTTATTTGCTAGAAGAATTTATCAAAAATTGATTCGTTAGTAAGGAATAACAAAACAATTGGGATATGCCAGAAGGACAGCTGACTCTATTCCAACATGAGATTTATAAGGTTCTGTCACTTATAATAAAGTTACAGCAGGATAAATTTCTTCCACTTTTCATATTAATGATATTTGTTTCCAGTTATAAGTCATCTTCTTTGTAGACTTTAAAAACACAAGATGCCAAATGATACAAGCCTGACTTAGTAGCCTTCCCCTAGATGATTTTTTTTATATACATATTAAATTGAAACTGTAATATTTGGCTCAGAAACAGCCGTGGGCTAGCTGTAACTAAATGGTTGCCAGGCATCAAAAGAGCAGATCCTAGACTTAGCTGAGATGGGTGACCTTGGGCAGATCATTCAGTATCTCCAGACCTCCTTATTTCACCAGCTGCAAAATAAGTGGAGAGTCTTTAAGGTACATTTCAAGTTAAATATTTATTTAAGGTTTTTTAAATATATATATATATGTGTGTGTGTATATATATATAATTTTATTTGAATAAATTTATGGGGTACAAGTATAATTTTGTTACATGGATAGATTACATAATGGTGAAGTCAGGGCTTTTAATGTATCCATGACCAGAATAATGTACATTGTGCCCATGTAGATAGTCAGAAATCACCCTATATATTGAACATGCCTTGGTCACTAGCTAGTGTCTAGCTAGTATCCCATAATGGTTAGCAAATCAGTTTTGATTGTACTTGTTAATCTTGAAAACACCTAACCAAATAGCTTCTAAAACCAGCATCTAGCCTTCAAACAAAGTAGTAAACTTATTTTATCAGCTTTATGGGCCTTAGAAAAAGGACCATTTGGGGTGTCATTTATATGACAAAACCAAAACCATTTGGATGTAAAACACGGAAAGAATGGAGTGCTTTGAAAGTGACCAAACTGTTTTTAAAGAAAATTAAAGTTATGGTTATGGTTAAGATAGTCTACCTCACTCCTAATCCCCTTTGGGTTAAGCTCCTAAATTTGCTGTCCAATTGGCTAGTGGCTAGAACTGATTGATAGGTTTGGCAAATCCCTGGGGGAAGCTTTCTATGAAGGGAATTACTGGCTTTAAAAACACAGCTATTAACCTTGAGCATCTTTAATCGCCCACCAATTAAGCATAAGCACCCTTAAGCTCCCAGTGATTAACCTTTATTACCCCAAGTTGCTCCCACAGGCTCTCCTACTTACTTAAAGACAAAATAGCAGAATGACAAACTGTAAAACTGTTAACCTTTTCATAGTGTATTTTTGTTCCATTGGTGCAAAAAAATACTTTATTGTCCTTGAAAGTGTGTTGGTTGCCACAGTGAAGAAAAACATACTAAAATGTGTAAAGTATTTGAGTCAAGGGCTCTGGGCAAAACTAGCTTTAGGGGAAACAGTCTCCTGGCTAGAATAATGGGAAAAGCAATAGACTAAGAGTCAGGAGATCTGCATTTTGGATCCAATTGAGTATGAACAGAACAACTGAGGAGTCACAAAAATTCTCTGGGTCTCAGTTTCCTCAGGTATAAATTGAGGGTAATTATATTAGGTAATTCTTAATGTCCTTTTCAATTGTAATATTCTGATTCTAATCTATCCTTCTGTGATGAGCTAATAGGAACTATATTCAAATAAGCTATTTTGGGGGGTTACAGAATGATGAAGACAGGTATGCTTGATTACTCTTCTGATTGCATTTGGACATATGGGCAGTTACCAGAGTATAAACTGGGATATACCTTCCCAGAAACCAAAGCACAGGCACTCTGGCAACATACCAGCAAGGCAGTTTTTGAGTATTTTACGGGCATTCACAGAATTTCTAGTATTTGGTGTCATTTTATAGGTTTAGATTTATAGAACTGGAACTTTTGAGGCAATTTCTTTGAGCTACTATGTGTGCCATTTAGGAAGGTGCCACCAGGCAGAGATTGGTACCAGAAGAGAAGTTTATGGACCTAAAAGTAAGGTGTCTTATGACTTGGGTAAAGATAAATGCTTTATAGATCATATAATTTACCACCCACTAATGCTTTTTCTATAATAGACAAAACTTTTTTCATAGCAAAGAATAGCATTTGCAAATCACCATATTGATAAGGATAACAGCTTTTTGTCAATGTTGTAAGCCAGAAAGGCTATTTAGGATTAGAAGGATAAGCATGAGATAGGGTCTGCACCTCATAACAGTATAAAGTGAGTGCAAAATTGCTCTGAAAGAGAAAATGGGAAATATTATTTCCTATAATGACTCTTGATGGGAAAGGGTGAACAGTCTGGAGACAGCAGAGGAAGTAGAAGGAAAAAGAAAGTCGGTGGGAAGCTGAATCCTGAGCTGTCTGAAATAGTCCAGGAATTCTTTAAGAAAAGGGTTCCTAAAAGAGTAGAATGTTCCTAACACAAGGAAATGTTAAATACCTGAGGTGATGGGTGCCCCAATTACCCTGATTTGATTAATTCACATTGTATGCCTGTATCAAAACATCGCATGTACCCTATAAAGATATACAACTATTATGTACCCACAATAATTAGAAATAAAAAGCTTAATTGTTAAAAAAAAAAGAAAAGGGTTATCAAGTACTCAATTTAAAATCCCTTGCATTGCTGAAATGAGACACGCCCCCCCCAACGACCCTTCAGAAAATTTTGCTATAAATATCCTACCTGAACAGGGTCTTATGGAAATCAAGGAAAAGGGACTGAGCTCTAAATCTGAGCCAGCATGGAGCAGAGATTAAGAATGATGTGCAAGATATAGAGTAGAAAATAAAATCTAGATGGAAGCCAGATATCAGAGGCAGAAAAAACAGAAATCAAACAACTGTCATTTTTTTCTGCCCAACAATTCCTTCTCAGATTCTAGTAGCCTAATCCCTTTTCTTTCTGGGGAATTACCTTTCCCCAAATTTTTGTGGTTCCTTTGGGTTAGTCACAATACTACACCCCACCCCACTTGGTCACAGGGTGGTCTATGAGTTAGGCCAGGCAGGGCAATCATATTTTCCCTTTCCCTTGGCTACAGGTTCTGGTCCAAAGTGTGGCCCACACAGTGCCAGATAGAGATATTTTCCCTTTAATTAAGTAATCTCAGATGGTAGATGGAACTAAACTTTCCTAGGTATCATTTTTAAAAGTTTTCTCAGTTTCCATTTCAGATTGTTTATTATTAATGTATGGAAATGCAACTGATTTTATGTGTTGATTTTGTATACAACTTGGCTGAATTTGTTTATTGGTTTTGATGGGGTTTTTGATGGAATCTTTTGGGTTTTCTGCATATAAGATCATGTCATCTGCAAACAGTGATAATTTTAATTCTTCCTTTCCAATTTGAATGTTTTTTATTTAATTTTCTTGCCTAATTTTTCTGGATGCAACTTCCAACAATATGTCAAATAGAAGTGGCAAAAGCAGACATCTTAGTCTTGTTTCTGATCTTTAGGGGAAAAGTTTGCAGTCTTTTACCATTGCGTATGATGTTAGCTGTGGGGTTTTCATATATGGCTTTTATCATGTTAAAGAAATTTCCTTTCATTTCTAGTTTGTTGAATGTTTTTGTCATGAAGAGGTATTATATATTGTCAAATGCTTTTTCTTCACCAATTGGGATGATTGTGTGGTTTCTTTCCTTCATTCTATTAATATTGTGTATTACATTGACTGATTTTCATGTGTTGAACCATCTTTACATTCTAGGAATAAATTTCACTTCTCTTGCTGTATAATCCTCTTAATATGCTGCTGAATTCAGTTTGCTCGTATTTGGTTGAGGATTTTTGCATCAATATTTATCAGAAGTACTATTCTGTAGTTTTCTTATAGAACCTTTCTGTGGCTTTGATATCAGGGTAATGATAGCCTCACAAAATGAGTAGGAAATTTTTCCCTACTCTTCAACTATTTGGAAGAGTTTCAGAAGCATTGGTGTTAATTCTTTAAATGTTTGATAGAATTCACCAGTGAAGCCATCTGGTCCAGGGCATTTCTTTGGCAGGAGGTTTTTGATTACAGGTTCAATCTCCTTGCATATGATAGGTTATAGGTGTATTCAGATTTTCTATTTCTTTATAATTCATTCTTACCAGATTGTGGGCTTTTAGGATTTGTTCATTTCATCAAGATAATCCAATTTTTTGAAGTATAATTGTTCATAGTACTCTTATAATCCTTTTTATTTCTATAGAATTGGTAATAATGTCCCTAATTTCACTTCTAATTTTAATAATTTGAATCTTCTCTTTTTTTCTTAGTCAATATAGCTAAAGGTTTGTCAAAATTCTTAATCTTTTCAAAGACCCAACTCTTGGTTTTGTTGAATTTCTCTATTGTTTTTCTAGTCATAATTTATCTTCACTCTATTCCTTTTGTTGCTTTGGGTTTAGTTTGAGTTTGTTCTTTATCTCTAGTTCCATAGAGTTAGGTTATTGTTTTGAAATCTTTCTTCTTTTTTGATGTAAACATTTTCAGCTATAAATCTACCTTAGCACTGCTTTTGCTGCATCCCAAACTGCATCCTATAAGTTTGTGATACTGTGTTTTCATTTTAATTTTTCTCAAGGTATTTTCTAATGTCCTTTGTGATTTCTTCTTTGACCCATTGGTTGTTTAAGAAAGTGTTCTTTAATTTTCATCTATTTGTTAATTTTCCAGTTGTCTATATTGATTTTTAGCTTGATTGTATTATGAACAGAAAATATTGTTTGTCTGATTTCAATCTGTTTAAATTTATTTAGACATGTTTGTGGCCTAACATATGGTCTATCCTGGAGAATGTTCCATGTGCACTTGAGAAAAATGTATTTTCTGCTGTTGTTGGATAGAGTGCTCTGTATATGTACATTAAAGCCAATTGATGTATAGTGTTGTTCCTGTGTTCAAGTCCTCTATTTCTTTTTTGATCTTCTGTCTGGTTGTTCCACTCATTATTGAAAGTGAGGTAATAAATCTCCAACTACCTTTGAAGAGCTCTCTATTTCTCCCTTCATTTAAGTCAATATATATTTCATATATTTTGGAGCTCTGATTTTTGGTGCATATATGTTCATAATTATTATATCTTTTCGTAAATTGACCCTTTTATCAATATATAATGTTCTTCTTTGTCTTTTTCAATAGCTTTTTTATTTAAAGTCTATTTTGTCTGATGATGGTATAGCTACTACAGCTCTCTTATGATTACTATGCAGGGTCTTCAAAAAATTCATGGAAAGTGTGTATTATGAAAAGACTATACAAGGATTTAAAAAATTTTTTTCACCAAAATAAACTCTTACTAACTTGTTATAACATGTCTGAACAGGATATAGTTTGAGGCACTAAAAAGCATAAGACATCAGTTTGAAAAGAGCCCCTATCAGAAAATATGAATTCTGCCAAAATTGAAACAAGAACAAACATCAAATTCACGGTGAAGCTTGGGTGGTAGAATGGTGAAATCATTGATGCTTTACATAAAGGTTAGGGAGAAAATACCCCATAGATATCATCAGTTTACAAATAGATAACTTATTTTAAGAAGGGATGAGACAATGTTGAAGATGAAACCCACAGCAACAGGCCATCCACATCAATTTGTGAGGAAAAAATTTATCTTGCTCATGCCCTAATTGAAAGGGACCAACAATTAACAGAACAAAAAATACCCAACACCATAGACATCTTAATAGGTTCAGCTTATACAATTCTCACTAAAACATTTAAGCTGAGCAAATATTCCACCTAATAGGTAACAAAACCATTGCACCCAGATCAGTTGCAGACAAGAGCAGAGATTTCAATGGAAATTTTAACTAAGTGGGATCAAGATCCTGAAGCATTTCTTCAAAGAATATAGCAGAAGATGAAACACAGCTTTACCAGTACAATCCTGAAGATAGAGCACAATCAAAGTAATGGCCACTACGAGGTGGAAGTGGTCCAGTCAAAGCAAGGGTGGAGTGGTCAAGAGCAAAGGTCATGGCAACAGGTTTTGGGACGCTCAAGACATTTTGCTTGTTAACTTCTGGAGGGCCAAAGAATGATAACATCTGCTTATTAGTAGAGTGTTCTGAGAAAGCCAAAGTTTCAGCAGAAAAATGGCCAGGAAAGCTTCACCAGAGAGTCCCTCTCCACCATGACAATGCTCCTGCTCATTCCTCTCATAAAACAAGGGCAATGTTGCAAGAGTTTCAAAATCATTAGGCATCCACATTACAGTAGTGATTTGGCTCCTTATGAATTTTTTTTTCCTAATCTTAAAAAATATTCAAAGGGCACCATTTTTCTTCAGTTAATAATATAAAAAAAAAAAAAACTACAGTGACATGGTTAAATCCCCAGGGCCCTCAGTTCTTTAAGTATGGACTAAATGGCTAACATTATTGTTTACAAAAGTGTCTTGACCTTGACGGAGCTTATCTTCAGAAATAAAGTTTATATTTTTTATTTTTATCTTTTAACTCCATTTTCCCATGATGTTTTTGAAGTCCCCTCCTAGTTGCATGAAATATTGTTTTCCTTTTAGTTTCCAATTATTTGTGTCCTTAAATCTAAAATGAGTCTTTTGTAGACAGCATACAGTTTGGATCATGCTTTTAAATCCATTTTGTCAATCTATGCCTTTTGATAGGGAAATTTAATCCATTTTCATTTGAAGTAATTACTGATAAGGAAGTATTTACTTTTGACATTTGTTATTTTGTTATTTGTTTTCTGTATGTCTTCCAGCATTTTTGTGGCTTACTTCATCCATTCCTGCTTTCCTTTTTGTTTAATTAATTTTTTGTAGCAACACATTCTGATTCCCTTCTCATTACCCTTTGTGTATAGGCCATTGGTATTTTATTTTTACTTTTCATGAGAATTATATATAATATCCTAAAGTAATAACAACCTATTATATTGATTGAATTGATACCAACTTTACTCAATCACATACAAAAATTATTTTCTTATATAGCTCAATCCCCCTCCACATTATGTTATTGATGTGAAAAATACATCTTTATACATTGCACACACATTAATATAGATTTTTAATTATTGTTATGCATTTGTCCTTTAAGTCCTATAGAAAATAAAAAGTGGAATGAGAACCCAAAATTACAATAATACTGATTATTGTATTTCCACATTTATTTATAATTACCAGAAATCTTTATTAGCTATTAGTTACTGTCTACTGTCTTTTCATTTCAACCTGAAGGATTCCCTTTAGCATTTTTTTATAGGGCAGGGTAGGGTAATGAATCCCTGTACTTTTGTTTATCTGGGAATGTGTTAATTTCTTCCTCATTTTTAAGGATTTTTTCTTTTTTTGCTGGATATAGAATTGTCAGTTGATAGTTTTGTTTTTCTTTCAACACTTTAAATCTGTCCTTTTCCTTCCTGCCTTTTGGCCTCCAAGATTTATGCTGAGAAATCAGCTGGTAATCTCCTAGAGGATCCCTTGTATGTGATACATTTCTTTTCTCTTGCTAATTTTAAGATTCTCTCTTTGGTCTTCAACAGTTTGATAATAATGTGTTTTGGTGCAAGTCTCTGGATTTATCCTACTTGAGTTCTCTGACCTTCTTAGATTTGTATATTCATGTTTTTCCTCAAATTTGGAGAATTTTCCACCATTAATTTTTCAAATGATCTCTCTGCCTCTATCTTCTCCCTCTGTAATTTCTATAAAGCATATGTTGGTTCACTTCATGGTGTACCATAACTCTTTTAGACTCTGTTTTACTTTTCTTTGTTCTTTTATTTCTGCTCTTAAGACTCCATAATTTCAAATGGCCTATCCTTAAATTTGCTGATTCTTTCTTCTGCCTGCTCAAATTTGCTCTTGAACACTTCTATTGAATTTTTAAATTTAGTTATTTGAAATAAATTGAACTCCAGAATCTATTTGGTTTCTTTTCATAATTTTATCTCTTTCTTGATATTCTCATTTATTAATACATGGTTTTCCTAATTTTCTTTAATCCTTTTTCTATGTTTTCCTTTAGCTCTTTGAGCATATTTAAAACAGTTGTCTTAAAGTATTTTTCTAGTAAGTCTGATGCCTATTCTTCTTCCCGGACATTTTCTCCCAGTTAATTTTCTTCCTTTGGATGGCCCAGGTTTTACTGTCTCTTGGTGTGGGTTTTGATTTCCATTGTTGTTGAAAATTGAGCATTTGAAAAACAATCACTTCTCTCAGTGTTTGCAGACTGGGCTCTGCCAGGGCAGTCCTTTACTAATTGGCTACTCAAGTTCTGATATCTGGGATCAACCTGAGGTGAAAATTTAATGTCTCCTAAGGTCATTTTTGAGCATATGTCTCACTTGGACTTGTGTGTTGCATTTACAATTCCCCCATATACAGAGTTGATTTTCAATGCCTTTTTTCCCCAAAATGTCTCACCCCTGCTTCTCCTTAGTACCTTAGTTTGTCTATTGTATGTCTCTACCAACAGTCTCTTGCCTCAGGCATTTTCAGATCTGTAGTTTTCCTGCAGGTTTCATGAGCACTGTCTGTTGACCTTCTGCCTGAGCTTCAAGATAGGTGACACAGAGGCCAGTTTTCCAGGCAGCCTCTATAATGGTTGGAACATTGCAAATAACACCTGCTCTGCTCTCTCTAGTTTGAAGTAGGAAATTGGGAACTGGGCTGCCACGTCCTCCAGACCAAGACTATGCCTCAGGAGGGAGTAAAAATGCTACAAAATTCCATACCATTTTGAGCATGACTTTTTTTTTTGATTAGGCATTCTCTTTTTTGCTATAGAACTTTGACTACTTTCCAGACCTCCCTTAAGGTTATTTTAGCCTGTCTCTGGCAATGTTTTTCTTTTCTTCTTTTTCCTTTTTCTTTCTTTTTTTTCCCTCTCTCTCTCTTTTCTTTTTCTTTTTCTTTTTTTTTTGATATTTTTGTAGGAGAATGAAGATCTAGAGCTTTCTAGCCCACCATTTTGCTGGTGTCACTTTTTCCTTGCCTAGATCTTGAAGAGCAGAGACATCAACTGGCATTTGGTTTACATAAAGCTGGAATACAACCTGAAACAATACTTAATATTGAAAGCTCAATTAGTTATATTATTCACAAGGATTCATTCTTTTGAATTGTAGTGTAATGTACCTCTGCTATTTAAAGACTTGAGTAGCAAATTTGGAATCCTAGCCCCAGTAAAGTTCTGTATTTGAGGCCTCTATTTCTGGGCAAAATGAGAGTACCAGGCACATGCTGACAGGAAAGGAGGATGACAGATGGTATTAGAAATAAGGTCCATGAAAATGATTGAAAGAGGAATAGAGTAGTCACCAAGAATTACCATCTTCTTCACAATTTTTCTTTTGACCAGCTTTGCTCCTTTCCCCAAACCATCCAATACTACAGAATATGACCAAGGAACCAAATGGTCATTAATAGCACACACAAATAAAAATAAATACCCTTTAATTTTTTATTATGGCTCTTTATTTTACTTTTTCTGTATGAAGATAAACCAGATAACTAGAATTGGTTTGTCAAGCTCGAATATCTTTCTTGGACCTAAAATTCTCCAATTCTAATATTTGTATATTTTAAATATAGGTATGTCAGGGAAGAAGAGTGACAAAGAAATATTCAAAACTTCCTTCAACTAAGGAGGATACTTTGATAGCTAGATTTCTAGGCCCTTGTACAGATCAGGCTAATGGGTGAATGAAAGGACCAGATTAGTCAATTTACCAAATTGATTAAATGGGCTGAAGGTTTCTTATTGAAGAGAAAATTATAAAGGCAAAATAGAAAAGCAGAATGATATTAAGGAAAAGACTAAAGCAGGTATCCCTGTATTTGAGAAAAATCTTGAGGTATTTATAAAGAGAGATGGAGGGTTTAGGGTCACCCACCTTTCTGAGACAAATGGGTTTTTAGTGGATAAATGGCTGCACAGAATTTTTTTAAGTTTTACTGGGTGTTATGAATGGAAGCTCTCTTTGGAATATTCTGAGAGACTTTAGTAAAGATTTGTTGGATATTAGACAAGAGTTCTGTAGCATGAAAAATCATGCTGGTCTCTGGGTCATAAGGAAGATTGGCTTTATGCAGACTACATAACTAAACAGGATGTGTCTAATTTGCAGTTCTACATACAAAAATAGTCAATCTCTCCCCCTTTATTTTCTGAATTTCTTTATTAATTGGTAAGCATTCTGTCATAAGTAACTGAAAATTCAAGCTTGTTTAAATCACAAAGAGAATTTATTGACTGATGGATCTGCAAGTCCAGAGGAAAGGTAGAAACAACTTAGGATTGTCTGATTCAATGTCTCAGCAGTGTTGTGAAGTATCTAGCTTCTTTCTGCCTCTCCATTCTGCCCTCCATAATTTCAGTGTCATGCTAAACCTGGTTTCCATCATGGGCATAATATTGCTGCACCAGCTGAGACTTTAAATCCATTTACAGTACCACCAAAGAGAAAAAAGTGTTTCTCTTTAGAATTTCAAGGAAGCATATTAAGATTCATCCTTATTGGTTCACTTAGATGACATGCCAAACCAAGAAGCAATGACCTGCCTAAGCCAGGGGAATGAAATGTGCTAACTGGCTTAAGATACCCCTAGTGCTGGGTGTGGTGTCAATTCCCCCCACTCCAAAGTACATGGAGGGGAAAGCAGGATGAATGAAAATGTGAATTCAATAAGCAGGGGAGAATGATTGCAGATACTAGGCAAGCAATTGCCAACATCCACTACACTTATAACTCATACTCAAATTTGGCTGACACTTTCAACAAGGCCGTACAGTTTGACCAACTGACAAATTAATTTCTCATTCTTTTATTTACTTTCTAGAGTCAACAGGGATAGTTATTTATTTTTTTAGCCCATAAACAAATGAGTGTTTAACTTTCTTAAAAAATGATTAATACAATGTACTACAGTGACATTTCCCAGTGTCAGAAACCTGAGTAAATTCATGGGCCTATACTTTCATAGATCTATAAACTTGACTGACTCACTTAACATCTCTGATTCATAAGTTTCTCATTTGTGCATTATAAAGATCATTGTCATCCACTTCCTTCAGAGCAAAGATCTGTCAACACCTTGCTACCAGATACCTATTAATAGGTTTGACATTTTTGGTAGAGGAGTAGAACTAGAAGCCTATGTGATAAAATTTTCAGTGAAATATATTCCATACTCTCCAGTGTTAGAAGGGAATACTATTCCCCATTTTCCCAATTTTTGTGTGGTGAGATCCATTACAAGCTAATTTTTCTGGCCTCTTTCCTATTTCAAATCTTTCACTCATCCTTACGGATAAGGAGAATATTACTTGGTTTGTGGGCAACAGACATTTATTCTTCTTTTTTGATTGTGTAGAATTAATCTATTAAAATATTCTATGGGCTGAATTATATCTCACCAAAATTCATATATGGAACCCCCAAACCCCAATATGACTGTATTTAGAGATAGACCTTTAAGAGGCAATTCAGGTTAAATGAGGTCATGAGTTTGGACCCCTAATCCAATAGGGCTAGTGCCCTTGTAAGAAGAGAAAGAGACAAAGAGGTCTCTCTCTTCACCATATGCAGACACATCAAGAAGGTGACCATCTACAAGCCAGGAAGAAAGTTCTCACCAGAACCTGACCATGTTGGCACACTGACCTTGGACTTCCAGCCTCCAGAACTGTGAGAAAATAAATTTCTGTTGTTTAAGCCACTCAGTCTATGGTATTTTCTTATGGCAGTCCAAGCTGACAAATACAAAAAGTTATAAAACTTTATGACACCAGTGAAAACGCAGAGTAGGGAACTCCAAGGGCCTATCCCTCCACAGAAACAGTGAAAAATGAGCAAAAAAACCTCTCAAAGTATACACTGTGGGAACTCTGGAAAATAGTTAAAGCTTTACAGCAACCAAGCCAATGTTGAATTTAAAAAAAGATGATTTAAACATGGTAGGAGAGCTTTGTGGCTTTATAATTTACCCTCCTCTACCCCCTTCTCTGCTCAGTGACAGTGTTGAAGCCAGCATTCCAGGTATGTGTCCCTAATTCTGAAGGGAGCAGAGTAAACTTTGTTCTCATTGAATTGTTTTTTTGTTTTGACCTGTCTGAAGACTTCCTGAAGGACTGATACAAGGTGCTTGCTATCTTTTGTCTAACACAGAACTTTCTGAGGGTAGAAAAGTGGTTAAGCAGAGGACATTCCTCAAAAACATAGAAAGAAAAATGAACAAGCCACTGTCACTTCCTACCTAAAAGAATGATAGAGTAGTCACCAAGAGTTATCATCTTCTTCACAATTTTTCTTCTGCCAAGGTTTCTGCCTTTCCCACAATCTGCCAATACTAGAGAAATTGACAAAAGGACCTCTAAAAATGGCCATTTTAGCAGTCCAATGAAATTAAATATTCTCTATTTTTTATTGTGGCACCTTATATCATTTTCACTCTATGGAGACCTGGCATAAAAGATTACAGTTTAAGCAAATAACCAGCATACTGAAAGCTTAGAGGAAAAACTGGAGAGAGATACATTGGGAAATATGGACTTTGAAAAGCTCTTATATGTACCAATGAATCTAGAAAGCTAGGTGCATGCCTAGGACAGGGAATGCATGCTGGGAAAACACCCGGTAAGAACCTAGGCTTTTACTACCAGATGATCTATCAGCTCAACAAAACCAGAAAGTGAAGGCTAAAGCATAATTATAAATGGCTTGGCCAAACATTGGAAGAGTGCTCCAACATAGAACCAATCTGCAGGGACAAGATATGTACTTATTTTCTTTATTTTCTTACTTTTTTCACTCCAGGCATTTAAGGAAACCTTTCAAATCACTATGTAACCATAAGCTAAAGGAAAAAAAATTGCAGAGACCACACAGAAAAAAGAATATAGTCTATATAAAAATATTTCATAAAAGTCACTAATCAAACAAACTGCTACTACCCATAGCAAGCAACAACAACAACAACAAAAACTCTGAGGAGGGGGAATAATCTGACATTCATAGTTACCACATTATGCAAAATGTCAAATTTTTAACAAAAAATTATGAACTAAGCAAAAAAAAAAACCCAAGAAAATATGGCCCATTCACTTGAAAAAAGGAGCTTAACAGAAACTGTTCTTAAGAAAGCATAGATATTGGACTTGCTATACAAAGAACTTAAGTCAACTATGTTAAATGTCCTCAAAGAGGTAAAGGAAAAGAACTAAAGGAAACCAGGAGAATGATGTCTCTACAAATAGAGAATATCAAAAGATTGAAATTACAAAAAGAAACCAGATAGAAATTCTGAAGCTGAAATATACAATTGGTGATATGGACATTTTATTAGAAGGTTTCAATAACAGGTCTTAGCAGGCAGAAGAAAGAATTGATGAATGTGAAGATAGATCAATTGAAATTATCCAGTCTGAGAAAGAGAATTAAAGAAAAAAAAAAGAAAAATGAACAGAGCCTAAGAGACCAGATCTGATCTGAAATTGCCTGGGGCAATAACCAGGCAAATTAATCAATATAAAGATTGACAAAAGGGCCAGAGCTCCTTGGCTCAATTCCCTTCTGGGGTCCTAAAGCCTTTTGCACAAAAGTGGGTAAAAAATTCAGGAGGTGGAGAAGAGAAGTTCCTAGGACTCCTTGATACAGGAGCTCCATGCACTGTGGTACTGAAAACCCACTGCTGAAGTCCTGATTTAGGCTATAATTAGATTGAGAGAACATAAAAATGTAAGTAAGTGTTGATAGGATTATGAAAATTGGAATGTTTAATGAGGCTTTATGTAAAGAAATTGTATCTTCTTTACCTGGATGTTTTATGGGAATGGATGTTATATCTGGTTGGGGAATATTTTCCCTACCTAGTATTGTAAAATAAAAATCTGATGATAAAGTCTTAATGGTGACTACGGAAATAAATGTAAGGGTTTGTAGAATTAAGGTTAAATTTTGTAGGAGAACTGGTATGTTGAACAGGTATTATGTGAAGTGGTTGTGTCTATTTTACCTGATTATATTATAGGGGTAGACGTTGCATCTATCTGGGGAATGTTTCCCCTACCTAGTATTATAAAACAGAAGGCATATAATTCTGCCCTTCAAGTAATATTAATTGGATATGCTAAATGGAAACCAGTAAGATTGCCCAAGCCAAAACAATATAGAGTAGAAGCTGGACTGCTGGTATAAATAAATTATCTATATGATAGCCTTGTGTGGAACATAGACTGAGGATTATGGCAAAAGCCTGTGAGTGAATCTTAGTGACATCTACTGGGACTTTGGGCTAGAGCATTTCCATTTGAGAGACATTTACTAGCTTGCTGTTGGGATTTAACTGAGGCTGTCTCAATGACTAAAGGACATGAAATAATCTTAAAACCCAAAATACCCATGATTTCTTGGGTGATGCCAGAGAAACACTCTAATGGGGTTGGAAGTGCCCAGAAGAGTTCTATCATAAAATGGAGATAATTTATACAGGGCCATACTATCTGGAGAATTCATAGAGGATATACTCACAAGCAAGGAGCCTCTTTTGCCCTAGGACGGGCTCTGGAACTATGTGAGGAGCTGCTGGACTCTATTATCACTGAGACAACATCCTATAAACAGTTCTCAACTGACTAAGAGCTGTTTGGTTTGTGGATGACAATTCCAAAGTGAATGGACAATATCCTGTTTGGAAGGCCATCACTCTGATCAAAGAAGGTAAAAACAAATCAGCTCAGTGGGCTGAACTGTATGCTGTTTTCCTAACTGTAATGGAAGAATTTAATAGTGTTAAAAAGCCCCTGTGCTTGGGTTTTTGCAAACTCATGGGCAGTGGCCAATGGCCTGGTCACATGGTCAGGCAAAGGGCAATGGAAACCTGGCCTATTAAAGGGAAGCCCATATGGGGTGTGGCCCTACAGAACTCTGAAGGGTGCACTAGAGTAGGATATGTGGATGCCCATCAGAAGAACTCCCTTCCAGGTTTGGAAGCTTGCTTGAGGTAACCACTTAGGTCCATGACATGAGTGGATATGGGGGTACTGCAGCAATGAAGAGATGGGCATGAAGAATCTAGACATGTTCTTCTTATACCCTTTGAGGTACAAAATGCCCACGAAAACTGTTCTATCTGCCAGTAAAAGAGACAGAGACTACAGATGGCTAAGTAGCAGATTCCTTAGTGGGAAGGCCCTGAAGAAGTGGCAAGTGAAACTTATGCTGGTAGGCCTGGGGGGGCTACAAATGGGTCTTGACAGGAATAGACACTGACTCTGGACTGGGTTTTGCTACCTGGTAGAAGATGTAAATGTTCAAAGTGCTGTAAAAGAACTAGAATAGAAGATGGTGCACCAATTTGAACCTCCAAGTTATATTTCTTCAAGGAACACACTTTACAATCCATAATGTCCAGCAATGGTCAGAGAGGTATCCTCAGAATAATAGCTTGATAGAGAATTGGAATGGGCAATTGAAATACTGGTTATTTAAAATGAGGGGAGATACAGGCCTAATACATGTCTTCATGAATGTGTGCTCACACTCAACATGAGGGGGGGCAAAGGGAGTATCCCCAATATATATATTATCCCATTTTCCCCCCTGGGGAAAAGAGGGTGGGGGAAGATGCTAGTATGATG
Source organism: Daubentonia madagascariensis (assembly GCA_023783475.1). NCBI lineage: Eukaryota > Metazoa > Chordata > Mammalia > Primates > Daubentoniidae > Daubentonia > Daubentonia madagascariensis. The sequence goes on along the minus strand of JAKFHU010000595.1, from coordinate 71,376 downwards.
ACTATATTGTTTTCCCTTCTTTCTTCCCCACATCAGCTTAATTTTGTTTTTCCTACCTGATGCAGTTCTCATAGGACTAGGGCTACAGCTACAGTTGTCAAAAAAGGGATAATTCTAAAGCAAGAAACCGTACCCATATTTTTAAACCTTTCTGTCAGAACTACTAAGGGCCTGAAGAGGTGGGTTGTGCCTTTATGCCATCCAGAAAAATTGAGGTTAAGTATAAATGCAACTGTATTGCCTAGTGTCCAAGACTGTCTACTATATCTATATCTATGTAACTCTATCCTATATGAATAGGAGTTGAATGAGGGAGAAGTACTTGCTAAACTAGCATTTGTGCCTGAAATGTAGATCAGTACAGTGCTGAACCTAATGTCCCTTCCGAGGTGAAAAAGGTTGGGTATAAATGGAGAGAAAGAGAAATAATAGCTGAGGTTAAAAAAATGAATAAATGTGTTATGTAATGAGGAAATAAAATATTACAATAATACTACAAAAGAGGCTCAGAACAAGAGACAATATTGTCTCTTAGCTCAATTTTACCAGATGCCTGAAATGGCCTGAAAGGGTGAAGCCATATGTTTGCCGAGACCATTTCTGCATTTGGAACCTGACAAGATGGAATGAAAGTCTGCAAACCTGAGTGGCCTCACCCTGGGAGACATTTTCATATGTATAATAATGAACTGGAATAATTATTAATGATTGAATGGGACTCTAGTAATGTGTCAATAGGTTTTAACTGTTATGATCCTCTTGTTATAAGGGATCCATGGTCAAAGACCAGGGGGTGGCCTGTAGTATAATATGAAATAGATTTGATCTTTGTCTCTGTTTCCTGTCATAGAACTCCTAAAGCCCCTGGAATTTCCTGAATAATAGGAATATCTTTTGTTATTTATAATGAACCCCTTTGATAACCCTGAGTTTATGCTAATAGGTTACCCAGGATAAGACCCCTAGCAGCCTCAGGATGGGACCAGTAACCAAAAAGACCACAAAATTAGAGGATTAGAAGTTTGGGATTTTTCAGTCACATCCACTGACTTCTGGGAAGAAGAGGGCGCTGGAGACCAAGCTCTATAAAACTCTTGAATGATGATATTTGATGAGCTTCCAGGCTGCTGCACATGTGGAGGGGAAATCTTGTGGAACTGAGTCCTCAACCTGTGAGATCTGGCACTATCTCTAGGTAGATAGTGTCAGAATTGAATTGATTTATAGGACAGCCAGTTGGTGTCCACTGGAGAATTGAGTGTTATGGAAAAAAGCTGAAGTGTTGAGTGTGACAGTAGAGTAAGAGAATTTTTTTTTCTTTCAGAGTAGAAAACCCTAAAGATTCCACCAAGAAAACTGTTTGAACTAATAAATAAATTAAGCAACATTGCAGGATACAAAATCAATGAGCAAAAGTCAGTTGCTTTTCTATATAATAACAATGAACAATATGAAAAAGAAATTAAGAAGAAAACAATTTTATTTACAATAGCATCAAAAATATAAAATATTTAGGAGTAAATCTAACCAAGGAGGTTAAAGAATTATACTCTCAAAATTAAAACACTGCTGAAAAAATTAAGGAAGACACAAATAAAGGGAAAGACATCCTGTGTTCATGAATTGGAAGACTTAATATTGTTATGATGTCCATACTACCCAAAGCAATCTACAGATTCAATGCTATCCCTATCAAAATTCCATCAATGTTATTTGGAGAAATAGAAAATTTTGTCCTAAAACTCATATGGAATCTTGAGGGATTCCAAATTGCCAAAATAATTTTTTAAAAAATAGTTACAGGACTCTCACTTCCTGATTTCAAAACATATTACAAACCCATATTAATCAAAACAAGATGATACTGGCATTAAGACAGACAAATAAACCAATAAAATAGAACAGAGAGCCCCCAAATAAACCCTCATATAAATGGCCAAATGATCTTTGACAAGAGTGGTAAATTACTCAATGGGAAAAGGACAGTAGTCTCTTCAACAAAAGTGTTGAAAAAACTTAAGAATCATCCGCATGCACAAGAATGACAAAAATTAACTCAAGAACTGATTAAAGACCTAACATAAGACCTAAAACTTTAAAACTCCTATAAGAAAACAAAAGGAAAAATCTTCATGACTTTGGATTTGGCAATGATTTGATGGATATAACATCAAAAGCACAGGCAACAAAATCAAAGATAGAGAAGTGGGATTACATAACACTAAAAATCTTCTCCACAGCAAAGAAAACAATCAACAGAATGAAAAGGCAACTATAGAATGGGAAAAAATATTTTTAAATCATGTATCTAATATCCAGAATATATAAAGAACTCCTACAATTCAACAAAAATCAAATAACCCAATTAAAAATTGTACAAAGTATTGCATAGACATTTCTCTAAAGATGATATACCAACAAGCATATGAAATGATGTTCAGCATCACTAATCAAGGAAATGCAAATCAAAAACACAATGAGTTACTACCTCAACCCTGTTAGGATGGCTATTATCAAAAAATAAATAAATAAAGACAATAAGTGCTGGTGATAACGTGGAGAAATTGGAGCCTTTGTGTACTGTTGGTAGGAGAGTAAAATGGTACAACCACTGTGGAAAAGAGTATGGAGTTTCCAAAAAAATTAAAAATAGAACTACCATATGGTCCAGCAATTCCACTTCAAGGTACATACCAAAAAGAGCTGAAAGCAGGACCTCAAAGAGATATTTGCACTCCCATGTTGATAGCAGCACTATTCACAATTGCTAAGAGGTGGAAGCAACCCAGTTGTCCATAAACAGATGAATGGATAAATAAAATGTGGGGTGTATACACACACACACACACACAATGGAATAGCCTTAAAAAAGAAGGAAATCCTGTCACATGCTACAACATGGATGAACCTTGAGAACATTATGCTAAGTTAAAAAAGCTAGTTACAAAAAGGCAAATACTACATGATTCTACTTATACAAGGTATCTAAAGTAGTCAAATTCATAGAAACAGAAAATAGAATGGTGGGCACCAGGGGATGGGGGGAGGAGGAAAAGGAGAGTAATTGTTTAATGGACATAGTCTCAGATTTGCAAGATGAACTATTTCTAAAGGTTGGTTTCACAACAATGTGAATGCACTTATCACTACTAAACTCTACACTTAAAAAGTGTTAATGTGGTAAATTTTTATGTGTCTTTAACACAATAAAAAATTACCTTATATCACTGAGGCCCTTGGTTTTCAGCATGACAGAGCAATTTTATGGGACTTTGAATTTATTAATAGCTTCTTTGAGGAGGGAATGAGTATGTTATATGTGTAGGAAGAAAGGACCAAAGGGATATTTGATGTCATAAGTTCACTGTATCATATATATTTACAGCTCTCCAAATATTAACATGATCTACCACACTTTTCAGAACCTTATAATTAGGCAGAGACATATGACTTTTTCTGGCCAATGGATATTTACTTCCATCCTGAAACATTTAATTTCTATTGGGAAACCCTCCAGTGATTTCTTAATGTTTACAGCAATTGAAAAGGCCAATGTTTCCATATTGGTGGAGCCTCTGTCGGCCTGGATTCCTGATTTACTGTGAAGAGCAAAGCCATACATTAACCTGTATTGGACATGTAGCACAAATGTACATTTGCTAGTATAACATAGGCTATGCTGGTTAATATATGATGAGATTGCCCCAAATGCTTCATTAAAAATGACTGCTTCCATGATGTCCTGAGGTTACACAGATATGCTTAGGTATTTTGCCTTCAACAAAGGAAATGCTTGATCAAGAAAGGAACTGAATCAAAAATGTGAAAAGAAAAGCTCAAGCATTAACCATGTAGAAACAAATTCAGAAAAGCTCAGAAAATTGAGATCCCAGCTCTTACCTTTTTTGGCTAATATTTGTCCCATTGGCATCTCAAAGGTTAAGTGCCTTAGCATCAAGTTATCCACTCATTTGCTTCTAAGAAAGGAAGTGATCTAGGGCCCAAACTGAGTGTGAATCTTCATTCTCTTGGAAGTTTTGGTGGAGAATTATTCCTACATATTTATTTTCTATTTTTCCACAGGATTGTTATTTCAAATGAAAGATCATTAAAATCTATATTGATTGTAATTTTTTTCCTTAGAAATAGTGTGGTCCTTTGTTCCTTTTTAGGCACTGACTCATATTAAACCTGATTATTTATTAGAAATGTGTTCTTACTCATAAAATACATCCATTACCCTGAACAACAAAAATAAATAAATAAATAAATAAATAAATATAGGCTCTAACTTTTAATCAGACATATTATTTCATGGACATTTCCCATAAATTGTTTTTAAAGCAGTTTACTTTTAAAATAGACTTTAGAAACTTTAGAACAGGATGGGGTTTTGGAGCTGGTGGTGGTCATGAAAATGTACTGCTTAGAGCTCCTTCTGTGGGAGGCATAATGGACTGCCTGCCCCAGCTGTTACATAATGGATTCACCACCATATTTATGCCAAGACCACACTTGTTTCAGTCTGCTTCCAGACAATAACTGACCAAGTTCATTCTAACAAGAAATGAGACTTCTCTGACAAATGACTTTGGTTCAACATCTTCCTTCAGCCTGAACAAACCATTCTTGGAAATGTACTTTAGTCTGAGTCTCTTTCTCCTTCCTTCCCTCTTTCATTCCCTAGTTGTCAGACATGAAACATGTTCTAAAGGGTCTCATCTTCTTCTCATTCCTTTCCAAAAAAAAATATTTTACATGTCCAATTATGTCTTAACATGTTGAAAAGAGATAAAATGACCTTCTTGCAGTTTCCTGATTTGGCAGTTTCTATGTCTTGCAACCATGTAGTAACTTTATGAAAGAAAAAAACTATGAAGGCAACTAAGTTATTTTACATCTGTAATAACACCATGTTTGGAAATATATATGTATTATCAGATTATTTTGTTCTAATGGATTTTCTTGGAGAGAGATTCCAAAGGCCAAACCTTGAGAGTAAGCAGTGGGGTGTTATTTTGAAGTGTCAAGGAATTCCATCTGCTTATTTTGGGGAGCAGACTAATATAGGGGATAGAGACCCAAGATTTCATGGTGGAAAAGAGGTGGTAGATATATCTCTTGAGTGATGGGGAAGAGGAAAGCTAATTTTCCACAGTATAAGGAGTCTAGGAGTTTCACTAGGTGGCAACCAGTAGAGGATGCCTTAACAAAGAGCTTAGTACCAACTCCCAGAGATATATTAATGCATTTTTCTCAGTTTTCTGTTTTATAATACCTTCTATGATGCCTAAGCCATCAGTAAGGATTTGTTAAACTTTGATAATATATACTTATATATCCTTTACCAAGAACCAGGAACTGTTCTCAGTGCTTCATATAATTAACTTATTTAATTCTTACCACACTCTTGATTAGTCTTGTTAAAGGTTTGTCAATTTTGTTGATCCCTTTAAAAAATAAACTTTTGGTAGTGTTGATTTTTCTCTATTGTTTTTTCCATTCTCTATTCCATTTATTTCTGCTATAGTATTTATTCTTTCTTTCCTTTTGCTTGTTTTAAGTTTAGTTTGTTCTTGTTTTTTAGGTCCTCAAGTTGTAAAGTTAGGTTATTGAGATCTTACTTCTATTAATATAGGTGTTTACAGCTATAAAATTCCCTGTAAATATTACTTTTACTCTATCCCATAAGTTTGTTATGCTGTGTTTTCATTTTCATTCATTTCAAAGTATTTCCCAATTTCCCTTGGGATTTTTTTCTTTAACCCATTGGTTATTTAGTAGTATGTTTTTTTTAATTTCTATATATTTGTGAATTTGCCAAATGTCCTTTTGTTGTTAATTTCTAATTTCATTTCATTGTTATTGAAGAGGATACTTCATATAATTTCAATATTTTAAATGTATTGAGACTTGTTTTATGGTCTAACATATGGCCTGTATTCAAGAATGTTCCATGTGTACCTGAGAAGAATGTGTATTCTGTTCTTTATGGGTGAAGTGGTCTACAGCTGCGGTCCCCAACCCCTGGGCCATGGACCGGTACAAGCCCATGACCTGTTAGGGACTGGACCACAGAGCTCCACCCCCTCACGTCCATGGAAAAATTGTCTTCCATGAAACTTAGGAACCGGGGGGCTGCACATCAGGAGGTGAGTGGTGGACAAGCAAGCAAAGCTTCATCTGCATTTACAGCCACTCCCCATTGCTTGCATCATTGCCTGAGCTCTGCTTCCTAGTTCAACCCGTGCCCGTGGAAAAATTATCTTCCATGAAACCAGTCCCTGGTGCCAAAAAGGTTGGGGACTGCTGGTCTACAGATATCTCTTGGGTCTAATTGGTTGATAGTGTTGTTCAAGTATTTTATTTACTTTTTGATCTTCTGCCTCATTGTGTTAACCATTATTGAAGGTGGGGTATTAAAGTCCCAAACTATTATTGTCTCCTGTCTATTTCTTCCTTTAATTATCTGTTTTGGTTGCATGTATTTGGGGGCTTTGTTTTTAGGTGCACATATGTTCATAATTGTTCTATCTTCTTGATGGATTGACATTTTTAACATTATAAAATATCCTCCTTTGTCTCTATTAACAACTTTTTCTTAAAGCCCAATTTTTCTATATCAGCATTGCCACTCCAGCTCTCTTCTATTACTGTTTGCATGGTATATATTTTTCCATACTTTTACCTTCAATCTCTTTGTATTTTTGAATCTAAATATGTGTATTGTAGATAGGATATAGTTGAATCATGTTTTTTTAACCCATTCTATCAATGTCTGTCTTTTATTTGGAGTGTTTAATCCATGTACATGTGATATAATTACTGATGAGGTAGAATTTATGTCTGCCATTTTGCTATTTGTTTTAAACATCTTATGCCATTTTTGGTTTCTTTTTTCCTTAATTACTTTTTTCTTTTGTGTTGAATAGATATTTTCTAGTGTACCATTTTAATTCCCTTGTTATTTCTTCAATTATATATTTTTTAGTTACTTTCTTAGTGGTCACCCTGGAGATTACAATTAGCATCTTTATAATAACAATTTAGTTCATATTATAATAATACCAACTTAGTATCACTTATATACAAAAAAAAATCTTCACTTCTATCCTTTGTGCTGTTTTTGTCATAGAAATTACATCTTTATACATTGTGTGTCCATCAACACAGATTTATAATTATTGCTTTATGTAGTTGTGTTTTAAATTAGATACCTAAAAACTGCAATGCTATGGAATAAGCTAAATACCTCCAGCCCACCAAATGAAGTAATCTTAAAATCCTCACGATAGTACCACACCACCAAATGGTTCTTGAATTAAATCTGCTAGCTCACTACCTACTTAGAAGTGGGAAGAGTGCATTAACAAGGATATGTTTCAGTGATCACCTATTAAATATTTCTGCCTATAGATACAAGGAATTGTACAGGGCTAATGTTTATAATAGCAAGCAATTGACAATTTCATCCCAGGTGGTCTCAATTAACAAGAATAGTCTGAACAATCATTTGCTTGTATTCCTGCCATTTGAAAGCCATGAGTTAGTGATAATGTCACATGTTTCAGAAGAAAGATCTACACCTCAGGAAAACTTTCTCATCAACACATATAATAAAGAATTTAACTTGAACTATGAAATTATTATCCTCTTATTTGAAGTACAAAAAGAACTTAGGTTAAAGTATTTTCTAATTGTTTTTCCTTGCTTGGAAAGATTACCCACTGTTTGGATTATAACTAATTTAATTAATGAACCTATTGTTTTTCAATCTACTTATTTTGAAGGGTGAAATAGAAAAGAGAATGGTGGCAAGTTAAGAAAATAGGGTCAATTTGTTTTAATCAACAACATGGACACTGTATAAGTAAACTACCAAGAGTTGACTGTACTTGAAATGTCCTTATAAAAAGCTACTACTCTGAATAGCTCTTGATTTTTTCTTTAAACAAGAAACAATTCAAGAAGGGGCTTGTGGAGATTAGAAGAGAAATGTGTGTTGACAGATGGGCGAGCCTTCCAGTGCTCTGCTGCCAGGTAAAATGAGTCCACTGGAGTTGTGATCCATTTCTTCCACAGCTGCAAGGCAGCTGGAGGCACATTTCACTACTTGTTAGTGCATACCCAGTCCATTTGGAAACTGTCATGGGAAATATCAATTTGACATTTAATAGTTCATTCATTGCTAAAGCCAATATTTTGGAATGGTATGTGAAGCATCCCATATTTAATAGCAAGAGCTTGAGCTATTGCTGGCAAGATCATAATACCTTACTGGTTTTTGAGGTTTGGAATTTAATAGTACAAAAAAAAAAAAAGGATGGCTCTTTATATGCACACAACAACTCATGGAAAATTTTGTTCTTTTAGCTCTGCACAAAAGTAAACCCTTCCTTTTAAAAATTAATAATGTGTAAGTGCAAACATAGAGTTGATGGAATATTCCTTTCCTAAGAGAGCACACTGGTAGAAAGGGTTAACCTTATTTATGTGATGAAGGTGGGAAAGAGGGCAAAAAATAAAAGTAGTCATTGCACCAAGTACTTTATATATGTTATCTCACTTAATTCTCAAAAGATACCTATGATATTGCTATTACCTCTATTTCACAAATAAAGAAAGCAAGATTATAAAAACACTAATTTAGTTGCAAAAGACCAAACCATAAGAGAATTAACTGCATTTAAAGGCAGATCTGTCTAACTCCAAAACCTGTATACCTTCTATTACCCCATGCTATTCCCCAATCATTGTAGGCTTCTATAATTCAAGGTTAAAGGTAATTGGAAAAGGTTCAATCATTAAAACGGGAGAAAGGAAAAAAAGAAGAATATCACCTGAAAATGCTGAAAATCTATCCTTATGAATATATCATTTTCTTTTATGCTTTATCCTGGTTAAAAAGAAAAAAAAAGAAACCTGAGGAATGCACTGTGTGAGCCAAAATTCTCCAAAGTTTGTTCCATAGAACATTAATATTAAGGGATTTTTAAGGGTTGTTATCTGACAAAAGGGTTAAATTAGTTTAGCAAGATGCTGGATTAAACAAAGTTAAACAGATTTTTTTTCACTGTTGAACTTTTCCAAGCTTTTAACGCGTTAATATGCACAGCAAAGTGCCAAGTGGCACTATGGAAATACAGGTATCTAAATGTATCTTTTCACAGGAGCCTGCTTTACTAAATTTGTTTGTAGAACACCAGTTTAAGAAATCCTTTTCTGTGCTGTTTCACTGACTGACATCCAGTGTGAAGGAAGAGAAGCAGGTTTGCTAAGGAAAGAGGGGCAAGTGCTTAAGACCCTGAGAGTCAGTGAGATGTCTCCAAAAATGGAAACATTCAGGGAGTCTGGAATCCCCCCTAACAGTATACTTTATAATTTTGCTTATGGTTGACTTGACTTGAAGAAATAGCAAAAAAAAAAAAAAAAAAAAAAAAAAAAAAAAGTGGCATATTGAGGCCTGATCACCCAATACATAGTTTTATTTTTCTATACTAATATGTAATGACTAGCTGCAAATTGAGGCAATAAATTTGTTTCTGTTGCTCTTTCTGTGTGGCCAGTGACATTTCAATAGCAACTTTCCCCATTGGTTCAAGATGTGACAATAGCACTCAATCACCAAATACAGATGGAATTATGCAAACATGGACCAAACTAAATGAGTACAGCTGCCATTCACTCATCACTGTCAGCTTTATGTGTAGCTGCAGTAGGTGGTTACACAAATGTCATGATTTGTGCCATCCTGTCCCTAAATATCTTCTCCTTCTCCTCCCTAAGAAATCATAGTGCCTGGAATTCTTCCACTGAAGATACATTCTTTGGGTTAAATATCACCCTCTCTAGACATCCATTTAGAAATGCAAAATACCTCCAGAACAGTAACATATAAAATCCCTTACCACAATTTATCAGAGCTTTTCTTCTGTGATAACAGGAATGAGGTCTGACATGTGGGAATGGGATAATGGGTTTCTACAGGACACCAAAGAAAAACTTTAACTACTTGCCAATTTGACTATGAGCACCAAGCCAACAAAAAACAACAAAACAAAACAAATGAAAAATGCCTCACTGAGCTCCTTGTTTTTCCCTTTCACTAATAGCTGGCAACCTCTATAGCTAAGGATAGAAAATTAGACCAGGAGACTATCATGGGTAATGTAGAAGGAGGCATAAATCACAGCGTTGATGAAAGCTCGCCCTGTCATTTGGAAATGCCTCTCAAACACATATTTGGAGAGACAATTAAGACCCGTGGGACAACTAACGGCTAAAATATGTGATACTAACTATAAAAGTAAAAAGATTTTCATTGAAGAAGAAATGATTGTGGGCTAGAACAATCAGGGAAGCTTCCTGGAAGAGGGTGGACTCCAGCTCACTTTTTGAGTTCCCAAATCCAGAATGAAATATGGGAGTGGTAGTTGTTTCTACAGGATCAAGCAGAGTTAGCAAATTGGTTTCATCTCTTGTACCAGTTTCAAACAATATATAGTGGTGGCTAGAGCACCATGTTGAGAAGGATGCTAAAACTGCTTCCAGGCTTGGCATAAAAAAGTACCATGATCAATTTGGTGATATTTGCCATGGGTTACAACCATCTTATCTGAGTATGAAAAAGCAAGAGCTCTCCAAAGGCAATTTTAAGCTAATACTGATAAGATCAAACATCTGAACCACATCTGGGCTAAGAGAAATCAATAGAATATATTCTTTCTACCATTGGGAAATTCTTTTCCCTACATTTATAGAATTTTAAGTGGGGAACCTCCTTAACCATGTCTCAGCATTACCTCTTTTAACAGATAGTCAGGGGCCACCTTGTAACATGGAAAATTTTAATTTTCAGTTGAGTTGAGTTCAAGCCATTTAATGGTTTAAAAAATAATTAACATGAGCTCAGTTTGAAAAATTATGTATGCAGTGAGAATGTTAAAACACAGCCTGCCTAAATGTCTGAGAACTAAAAGAATCTATCTTTATTTGGTGCCAATTTCTGGCTCTACACCAGATGGGCCTACTAATGGCTGTGGTCCTTTGAGTTTTAAGAGTTGGAAGAATGGAAAAGTTCCGTCTTAATGCTTCTCCTTACTACCCTCAGCATGGCTCTTCTCATAATTACATCTCCTCAAAAATCAGAGGACTCTATATTCTTCTTAGTATATCCTTGGTTTTTATGAATCTAAGATTATATTTAAACATATTGTGTTTGGTGAGCTTTGCTTTTATCTCCAACAAATTGTCATGTTTCCCTTTAAGAGAATACTTTGCATTCTGTTGTCATAGCAACACAATGTGCTAGTAGGCTGAAAAACTGACATTTCCCCCTGAAGTTTATTATTCATGATGCAGACACCATTTTCCCCATCACCTCCATCAGCACTATGGGGTCTCTCCATTTAAATGTAAATTGACCATAAAAAGATAAAAGGCTCCACTTTTACTAGTCATGAAAGGTATCTGTCTTTGCCATTTTTTTCCTTTCTTCTGTGCTTCTGATTCAATAGCTCCATAAAGGAGATGATCTTTAAAAGTTGAAGGGTCATTTGCCATTCCACCAAAATCCAAGACCTTTCTATATGCATATTATGCCAAAAGAGAGGGAAAATTGCTCTCATCAACAGAGGGAATAAACTTGACTAACATTTATAAACATAAATTTACACTTTTCAAAGTATTTGCACAAACATCTCAACCAGCTGTCTCTTCTGGACTCTAGACAGGCTCTAAATGCAATGCCTTCTTTACAATCTTCAAAACAAAGGCATACACAACCAGCCTGCTTCCGGTTTAAAAATAAGACATTCACACTTCCTTCAGGAGGAATTCATAAAAAGGTGGTTTCTACGCAGATAGGCCTCTGTGAGACCACACAGAAGGTCTGCTTCCCACAAACTTCATCTAACCACTCTTTCCTCAGACAACCTGTTCAGCACATGTTTTCTTCTTTCCAGAATATAGCATCCAAGGAAGGTAAGAGCTTCAGCCCATTCAACATTTATATAGTGTGAAACCATGGAAGCAAATATATCAGTGAACTCCTCTGTCTTTGTTCACCTGTATTTTTAGATTTTTTTAAGTAAACAAAGAATAATCCTTTTACTTTTCAGTATTTATGGAATCGAATGGATAGAGCTGAGAATTTGATCTGAACATAAATGTATATTTAGTGAAGGACTAAATAATTGTATAAACTTGAAGAATTCTTTCTTGAACGATTTGGAAAAATTTTCTAAGGCTGACCCCAACTCCAAGCAATTAGAATTTTGAAAGACTTTCATATCAGTAGGGTAATCTTACATTTTAGTCAGAGAAGGCTGTGGGTAGGGAACAGAAATCCCTCTCATTTCTCCTAATTCTATTAAAGACTTTTCTAAATTCGTGGTGCACTTTCCTGCCTTAATAAGTGAAATCTAAAAAAAAAAATGATTATTTTTTTCTTTCTTTTGTTATTGTTGTTGTTAATACTCTTATAAGACCTTAAAGTTTATACTGGGAGCACCAATGATTACTCTATAGTGGCAAAACAGTATGGCAATATAGTTAGATCCTCAAGCAATAAAATCAGATACACCTTGGTTTGAGTCCTTGCTATGCCACTTACTAGGTATATAATCATGGGAAGGTAAACTTACCCTCTCTGGGCTTTAGTTTCCTCACGAGTAAAATATATCTTATAACAGTGTTTCTTTTGTTTATCTGTATGAAGATGAATGAAATTATTTAAGTGCTTAGCCCAACATCTGGCATATACTAAGTGTTTGCTGAATGTAAGCTAATTTTTATTAATATAGCAGCAGGAAATAAGCATGGATAGCCCCTAGAAAGTTGTCATTTTAACTAAATCTTTGATATAAATTTATTTATTAATATTTGCCTGTTTGATTTCATCAAAAAGGAGGGATATAAGAGCCATTACAGGGCAACCAAATCATCAAATCTGCTAGTGAATGATTTTCACCATACTCAAAATAGCTTCATAAAATCAAAAGCAGGAGAGTACTCAAGTACATGTTAGAAACTTACAAATATATGCAGTAATCTTGGTCTTAAAAATCACCAATAAACAATTCTATATGTAGGCAGCTTTTTCTTGGATCTAATTGGAAACCCTCTGGCTAATATTTAAAATAAATTCATTTTCTTTCCACTTTGATGATGAAGAACCACTAATCTCCATGACTGTTTGAATAACCCTTAACAGAGCCAGAATTTAATCACAGAACTGTGGGCATCAGATCTGGAAATAGTGTTAGAGATTTGCTAGTCCAAAAAACTCATTTTAAAGATTAAGAAAACATGAGGTTGTCATGAGAATTAACATGCTCAAAGTCATGAAGATAGCAAATGGCAGATGGCCTGGAACCCAAGCCTCCTAGCTCCTAATCCATTGCTTCTGCTGTTGAATCATTCTGTGAAGCACTGGTTCTGTGATAAACATTGCTAGTTGTCTTAGTTTTGGTTCTCCTAACAGGGAAGCCTTAGACAAGAACTTGGGTAGATAACTTACTGGAAAGAGATCTGAAGGAGCCTGAGTGAGGAAACAAGGAAGGGAGAGAAGTCAATAAAGTATGTGAATTTGAAGTAGTTACCCTGTGAACAACTGAAACTCAATCCTGCTGGAGACCTTGAGAGAAACCACTTAGAAATCACTTCAGAATTTTCCCTCTGGAGGACTGGATGGTTGGGGCATTTATCCACTGACCTAGTCCCCATTTGTTGAGGGTTAGCCTCAAGCACTTTAACTCTATCACCTTCCCAGGCTGTACTTTTGTGTGGGTTGAGCAGCCTTCTAATGCTTGGGAGATAATTCTGAGATACAAAAGCAGAGAGACACTGCAGAGTACATTAGATGGGATGAACTGTCCACTACAGCTGTACTAAAATCAGGTGGGCTTAGGGGATATTGTGTCTGCTATACTACTGTTCATCAATACCTAGTTCTCTTCCCCTTCTGACTACAGAAGGGGAAGACTGCATTTCTCAGCTACTATGTAGTAGGGTGGAGCCATAAGAAAATAAAATAGCTACTGCACAGTAGCTGATAAATGCAGCTAGTATAAATATACAAATAAAATGTGAGCAGTGATGCCCTGTCACTTCTGGTCTGAGGCAATTAAAAGGTCATGTGCAATTCTCCAGTACCTCTCCTACCCTGCCGTAGCAATCATGAAGGGGGCCTTGAAATGGCAACACTAAAGACCAAGGCACTCTGGATTGCAGAGTCATCATATGGGGGATAATTATCTTTAGGAGTCATCTGGGACCTAGTGTGGACTCCACCTAAATAAGAAATAGACTTTTGTTGTGTTAAGCAACTGATATTTGGAATTTTTCTTGCTACTGCAATAGACTTAGCCTATCCTAACTAATATAGGCTCTGCCCTCTGCAAGTCATATATCTTAAGATATTCATTAAGTTGTAAGGATGTGCCATAGTGAAACATCCCATGTTACCTTAACTATTTCTTCTTTATGATCACCACTATATTTGTCCAGAGGCTGGTCAAGATTACAGCTGAAATCTGTGACCAGAGTAAAAAGTAAATATTATGTGGAGAATGAATATATATTCTGAACCTCATTATCACCGTACTCTAACCATTAAGATAACAATCCTCAGTCAACCTATGGATTAACTGATAAAACTGCTCTCCTGTGGTTGTAATACTTACATCCATGCCAGAACTTCAATAAAGGAATTTTTTTTTAAATTGTTCTAACACTGGTTCATTTCTCTAACCATCAAAAACCCCTGGTTTTTTGACATCATGATAAGCTATGCCTTTTTGAAGCCACTTTTCTGATGAGAACACTTAGCACATCTTTGTCAGCCAGGACTCAAGTTGTTCAAAGACACTGTTAGTCAAGTTATTACCCCACTGATTTTCCCTTACATCATTTCTCCTTTATCCTTCTATTGAGGGAAAACACACTTCCATGGACTGAGAGTCATGTCTTTAAGGCTTTCTGGAGACATATCCACAGAAGAGAGTCCCAACCCTCAAACTCCTGGCCTTGTATTCATCTTTCTATAACACCTGTTGTATTTACCCATGAACTTTACCAACTCAAGTGTGCTGGTTTCTGTTCTTATCATAGTGTATAACTGTAACCAAACCCCTGAATATACTTTTTCTTCACAGGCCAAGCTTTGTTTACCTGTTTCTATTCTCTCTGACATGTTTTTGACTTTTCTACTTCTACTCAGCACTGACAGCAATGCAGCAAATATACTCTACTAATGAGACAGAAATAGGACACCTGTTGAACATTTTACTTCCATTAAGACATCTGGAGGCTTCCCAGGTAGTTGGATATTACACCCTGTCCCAGCAGTTTGAGTGAAGAAATTCCAATATGCATTTGCAAAAGCATTCCAGAGACCCATACTGGAAGATGAATATGCTAGGATGCATTTCTTTTTCTCCCATTACCCTCAAAAGTAAATTAGCCCATTTATTATAGTCCTTTAGCTACATAGGCATGACCATTCCCATTGAGCAAAGTAAAGGAGCAGTGTTCAATTCTCAGACTTCTTTCAAAATGATTCAGTACATTGGGGCCTAATGGTGGTGTTCAAGTCATGTTCTTTCTTATGCTGTAATTATATTAACTTTAATTAGTTTCTCCCCCACCTCACCCCTACCCCCAATGTTTCATACAATTGCTGTGCTTTGAGTTTCCATTATCCTCTAAAAATCTGAGTCATCTCATAAAGGAACTAGTAACTTGATTGTTAAAATAACAATGAAAGACATTGTATAATAAGATGGCAATGGTCAGGGAGAGGGAGGAAAAAGAATCATGAAATAATTTTTATTTAATTATAATGCTTTAATTTCTTATTTATTCAATGAATTGCTATTATGTGTGACACACAGTTCTAAGCATAGTCAGTGATAGAGAGATATATAAAAAAGATACTTTCATAGCTCTCCACAAAAAGACAGTCCAGTATGGGATAAGATATATAGTTATAGATAAATATAGATGCAAGCATGTAGATAGATAGATAGACAGATATTGAAGCAACAGGAAAGAGCTCTGTGAGAAATTTCCAAATTTCCATTCAAGCTATGCCTTGAAGTATACATAGTATTTCATTAAGTCTAGATAGGATGGTGGTGAAGTATTTCAGGCAAAGGGAATAAGCAGCATGAACAAAATACAAAGGTGGCAAAATGAAAGTAAATACTTCAGGTTGCCCGGGGCATATGATACATGAAGGGGAGCAGTGCTTGATAAAACTAGAGAGTCAGACTCCGAGCCAGATCACAGAGGGCATTGAATGACAGACTGAGGAATTTTGACTTAGTTCAGTAGGTTATGGGGTGCCACCAATGATTTTTGAACTGGAAAGTCGTATGATGAGACTGTGCTTCAGGAAGATTAACCTGGCAGCAGTGTGTATAATGAATTAGAGGTTAGTAAGATGTGGGTTGGGGGAATCATTATACACTAACGTAGAGGCATATCACACACAGAGATACTCACAGACCTTTAGCCAACACATATTTAATTATATATACTCAATAGAAAAGGGAAAATAACATTTTTTAAAACATTGTGACTTTTTTTAATCTATCATTCCACTCAAAAAACTTACACCCTGGAGTGAGCATGAGACAGGAGCATGAGTATGCTATTTCCACAGCTGGTCTCTCAGTTCCTGTGGGACTTTCATATTGTGAGCATCTCATCATACTGAGTGTGATTCTATAATTAAAATATGTACATTTTGTTTTGGAATAATATTGCTCCTAAACTCAAGCCAACTACTTTATCTAGTGCTCAAAAGAGGAGTTATCCATTCCAATACTAGAGCAACTATTGGCTGCACTGAATCATTTGCAACATGATGTGAGTTTCCAAAGTGATGCCTTCTTAAGAGTTTTGCACTAATGTTTAGAATCTAAACTCTATAAAAGTCGTGATTCCAGTGTGTTGTGATAACCGAAGTAAGATATAGTGGGCCCTTGAGCCTGGTAGTAGAAAGGAAAAGGCCAAAATGAATTCTATATCAGAAGAATTATAAAGCTATCCATGTAACAAAAACATTTGTACCCCCTCAATATTTTGAAATAAAATAAAAATTAAAAAATGAAAATAAAAAGAAGTATAATCTACAGTAGTTGCTTGGCTAATTGATAACTCCCATATTTGAGGTCTGGGCAACAGGACTATGTAAAAATATGGAATTTGGGAGAAACAGCAGATTGGGTCAGTGGGTGGTGGGGGAGAGATAATGAGATGAATCTTGGGCAAATTGAGTTTGAAGAGCTAATGAGCCATCTAGATTTCTAACAGAAATTTAGAACTACAAACCTGGGCCTAGGTCAGTGGTTTCCAAACTTTGTTGCACACGGGAATCACCTGGGGATATTTTAAAAATAATGATGTCTGGTTCCTATCCCCAGACATTATTGAATTAATATTGTGTACATTATTGGCATTAGGTGTTTTATAAGCTCTCTAAGTGTTTCTAATATGTAGCAACTTTTGGGAACCACTTATATAGGCAGAGAAAAATTTATGACTAATACACAGAGAAATGATGATTGAAGCTATGAGAGTATTCACAATTACTTAGCAGATATAATAAGATAATAATAGAAGGCAGAACCTTAGAGGACTCCTGTCCACTTATTGGCTATGAGAAAGTAGTAGATGATGAACAACTGGGGTTAAGGATGCAGCTTCTGGCCACAGACAGAATAAAACCATAAAAGTAATATCCAAGATCCCATATCATAAATAATAACAATAATAACTTCTATGTGTCAAAATCTACATTTATTACTTAATATCATTATCATTATCACCATCATAAGCAGCAGTAGCATTAGCATCATCATCATCATCAATATTATCCAACAGCATTGAATGTTTACTATGTACCATGCACTGTTCTGGGCAACTTACACACATTATTTCATTTAATCTTCACAACAACCCTATGAGGCCCTCATTTTATAAATAATGAAAATGAGGTTTAGAGAGATTAAATAACTTGTCCAAGGTCATATATTGGTAGAACCAGGCTTGAGTCCAGAAATATCTGACTACAGAGCCTGAGATATGCATTCATGCTATGTTCTTAACAGTTCAGATAATTGCATTTAGTAATAACAGAAAACGAGTTGGCATTAACTTTCCAATGCACCTTCATATCCTTCTTTTACTTGATCCATTCAGAGAGGGTATTATTGGCCTAATTTTATAGAAGAGAAAACTGACACAGAGAGAGGTTACATAACTTCCTTAAGGTCACACAATTTTATTGGTGGAACCTAAATTAGGTTAGCACAGATTCATAGATTCTATAGACTTCCATGATCCACAGTCTATCCCTGACTGGATCAGATGCCCATCTTCTCTACTCCCAAGGCACTCTGTGTTGTTCTTTATCAGCTTTTACCATACTGTATTGTAATTGATGTATTAACTATCTCTCTCATTAGACTGTGAGCTTAATGAAGGCACGACTCTTGCCTCTCTTATTTGCTCTTGTGTACAAAGTCTTTGAACTGTACTTAGCATCTAGTAGGCACTCAATAAAAATTGGTTAGAATAAATTGAATTTATTGAACACCTTCTAGGTGACCTATAGGGAATAGATAGATAAAGCCAACAGTCCTTGTCCTCTGCCTAGACTGACTAGGGATTAATTACTCTATGCATCATAATAGTCATCAAAAAAGTTGCAAGAGAGAAGGATAGGGCTGGTGTGTATAGCCACAGTGTTTTCTAGGTTCTGCCTCATGAGACTGAGAAGGTTCCTCTCTTTTAAGGCTCAGGCTAGTGTAACTGGATAGCACAAATGGATAAAACAACTACAAAAGACTTAGGAAAGAAATGAAAGAAAACACAAATAAATAGTAATACATCCCATGCTCATAGATGGGAAGATTTAATATTGTTAAAATGTCCATACTACTCAAAGTACTGTAGAGATTCAATGCAATCCCTATCAAAATCCCATTGGGTTTTTTTACATAAATAGAAAAAAAACAATCCTAAAATTCATGTGAAACCACAAAAGACCATGAATAGTCAAAGCAATCTTGGGAAAGTAGAACAAACCTGGAGGTATCACACTACCTGATTTCAAAATATATTACAAGGCTACAGTAATTAAAATAGTATGCTACTGGCATAAAGACAGACATATAGAAAAATGGACGAGAATAAAGAGCCCAGAAATAATCAATGTATATAGTCAACTGATCATTGACAAGAGTGCCAAGAACATAATGGGGAAAGGATAGTTTCTTCAACAAGTGATGCTGGGAAAACTAGATATCATCCAAATATAAAAGAATGAAATTGGACCCTTGTCTTACACCATACACAAAATAAACACAAAATTGATTAAAGACTTAAACATAAGCCCTGCAACTGTAAATTATCTAGAAGAAAACATAGGAGAAATGCTTCTTGACACTGGATTTGGCAATGAATTCATAGATATAACACCAAAAGCACAGGCAATAAAAGCAAAAATAGACCAGTGGGATCACATCACTCCAAAAAGTTTCTGCATTGCAAAAAAAAAACAATCAAGAGAGTGAAAAGGCAATCTACAGAATGGGATAAAACGTTTGCAAACCATGTATCAGATCAGGGGTTAATTTCCAAAATATATCAGAAATTCCCACAACTCAATAGCAAAAACAAAGAAACAAACAAAAAACTAACAGCTTGATTAAAAAATGGGCAAAGCGATCTAGAAAAAATAATTCTACACTTCGTGTGGAACCAGAGAAGACCCCGTCTAGCCAAAGCAATCTTAAGCAAAAAGAACAAATTGGGAGGCATCTGTCTACCAGACTTCAAACTATACTACAAGGCTATAGTAACCAAAACTGCATGGTATTGGCACAAGAACAGACACGTAGACCAATGGAACAGGACTGAGAACCCAACTATAAAACCAACCTCATACAGTCACCTGATCTTTGACAAATTCCAGAAAAACGTACACTGGGGAAAAGACTCCCTATTCAACAAATGGTGCTGGGAAAATTGGATGGCCATATGTAGAAGACTGAAAGTGGACCCACACCTCTCACCTCTCACAAAAATCAATTCACAATGGATAACAGATCTAAAACTAAGACATGAAACCATAAGAATTCTCGAAGAAAACGTTGGAAAAACTCTTATGGACATTGGCCTAGGCAAAGAATTTGTGAAGAAGACCCCCAAAGCAATCACAGCAGCAACCAAAATAAATATATGGGACCTGATCAAATTGAAAAGCTTCTGCACAGCCAAGGAAACTATCACTAGAGTGAACAGACAACCTATAGAATGGGAGAAAATATTTGCATGCTACACCTCTGATAAAGGGCTGATAACCAGAATCTATACAGAACTTAGGAAAATCAACAAGAAAAAATCAAACAACCCTATTAAAAAATGGGCAAAGGACATGAACAGAAACTTTTCAAAAGAAGACAGAATAATGGCCAGCAAACATATAAAAAAGTGCTCAACGTCTCTAATCATCAGGGAAATGCAAATCAAAACCACAATGAGATATCACTTAACTCCAGTGAGATTGGCTCATATCAAAAAATCCCCAAATAACAAGTGTTGGCGGGGATGTGGACAGATAGTAACACTCATACACTGCTGGTGGGACTGCAAATTAGTACAACCTCTATGGAAAAGAATATGGAGATACCTCAAAGAATTAAAAGTAGAATTACCATTTGACACAGCAATCCCACTACTGGGTATTTATCCAAAAGAAAAAAAGACATTTTATAATAAAGACATCTGCTCTCGAATGTTCATAGCAGCACAATTCACAATTGCAAAGTTGTGGAAACAACCAAGGTGCCCATCAATACACGAGTGGATCAATAAAATGTGGTATATGTATACCATGGAGTATTACTCAGCAATAAGGAACAACAGTGAATTAACTCATCTGGTATTATCCTGGTTGGAGCTAGAACCCATTCTTCGAAGCGAAGTGTCACAGGATTGGAAAAACAAGCACCACTGGTACTCACCATCAAACTGGCACTAACTGATGAACACTTACATCACACAGGGCAATAACATTCATCTGAAGGCGGGCGGGCAGGAGGGGGGTGGAAGGGATGGGAAAAACTCTCACTGAATGGATGTGGGGAGCACAGTTTGGGGGATGACCACGATTGTGGGTCTGACACAGGCAGAACAGGGGCAATGTGTATGGCCAAAGTGTTGTACCCCCGTGATATTCTGAAATTAAAAAAATAAATTAAAAAAAATAAAATTAAAAAAAAATTTTTAAAAATGGGCAAAGGACTTGAATAGACACTTCTTCAAAGAAGACATACAAATAGGCACAGGTACATGTAAAGATATTCAAGTCAATGATTATCAGGGAAATGCAAATCAAAACCACAATGAGATATCACCTCACACCTGTTAGGATGGCTATTATCAATAAAACAAAAGACAACAAGTGTTGATGAGGATGTGGAGAAATTGGAACCCTTACACACTGTTGGTGGGAATGCAAAATGGTATAGTGGCTCTGGAAAACAGTACAGAGGTTCTGAAAAAATTGAAAATAGAACTATCATATGAGCCAGCAAGCCCGCTTCTGAGTATTTATCCAAAAGAACTAAAATTAGAAGCTCAAAGAGATATCAGCATTCCCATGTTCATTTCAGCACTATTCACAAGAACCAAGATGTGGAAGCAATTTAAATGTCCATTGATGGACGAATGGATAAGGAAAATGTGGTATATACATACAATGAAAGATTATTCAGCCTTGAAAAAGAAAGAAATTCTACAATATGTGACAACATGGGTAAACCTTGAGGACATTATGCTAAGTGAAATAGTCAGAAAAGAACAAATATTGCATGATTCCACTTACATGAGGTATCTAAAATAGTCAAACTCATAGAAGTAGAGAGCAGAAAAGTGGTTGACAAGGGCAGGAGGTAAAGGGGCATTGGGGAGCTGCTAATCAACAGGTATCAATTTTCAATAAGGCAGTAAGAGTCACTTCTAGAGATCTGCTGTACAACATTGTGCCTAAGTTAAGCACTGAATTGTACACTATAAAATCTGTAAAGAGTATAGATCTCATGTGAAGTGTTATTACAACAATAAAATAAAAATTTAAATTTAAAAAACAACAAAACAAAGGGGGGGGATAATGAAGCCAAAGTTAAAGATTCGCTTTCCAAGCGGAACTTGACTTCATTCTCCATTAGATATTTTTGCTGAGAGCACAGAAGCAGAGGAATATGGTATCAAATGGGCTTATTGTAAGTGGAGCCTAAAACAGAGCCTGGAGAGTTTATATTATATTTTCGGGTTTTACTAAATCCCTGATGTTACCTAGTTTTTAGTAATTTGCTTCTTCTCAAATCACAAGTAACATTTATAAGAAAGTGAGATAACCAAGGTTCTATTCAGTTTGACTACAGTTTTTATGGTATAGGAGATTCCAATTATAGACAACATGGACCCTGCCTTTGAGGAGATTCCAACCGAGATAGAGAAATTGGTTTTGACACAAAACCAACTAAGTTAGCTAATTAAGAATGATATGAGAAAAATTGCACAAAGGTACCAACTGTATACCTGAATGCCCTAGAGGAAAGTCAAGTATCAGAAAGATCAGAGAGGGGACTAGAAGAAAACCCTTTATGTGGGCAGAATCACAAGGAAAGAAAGTGGGTTGAACTAGGAACAAGATGTGGTGCTCACCCAAACCAAGGAATACAAAACCATCCATCCTGAATCCCACTGCTATCTGCTTTTAAGCCTACTTTCAGGAAGAAATGAGAAAGAGCTAACAAGTTTTAGCCTCAGTAGAAAATTAGCAAAATTAATCAATCTATAGGCCCAGGCATTGTCACTTGTGGGATTGTGAAACAACATGATTTCAGGAAGAGTTCAAGTTCTGTGACTTGCTTTGCTAGCTCTGAGAAATTTTTCTGAATTCCTAATCCTATACTTTGTTGCCAGGACGCCCACCAGTCTGCAGCGGGCTTAGTTTATGCTAAGCAAAAGAAGAAAATGAACTGGAAATTCTGCAGGAACCACTTTTAATACTGAAATTTTACATGTCGTGATAGATTTTAAAAATAACAGGAATTTTTGCCTTCATTTTTCAGTCTTTGCAAAAAAAGCCAATTCAGGAAACGAAAGAGCAGAGAGATATCCGTAGAGAAACAGAAAGATTTGGAGTACAGATTCATATTCTGAAGGACCCAAAGTAGGAAATCAGGCAGATGACTCATCATTTCAAGGTTTTAATAGAAAATGATAAATTGGGGCAATCTCCTGCATAATCTGAAGTACCCTGAAAAAGGTATCTGACCCAGGTACCTAGGAACAAAGGCACTTTCTTCCACTTAAAGCAAATATAAAATGACTGGCAGGCAAAATGCAAGTTGTCAGGGTGTCTTTAATCACCCATAAAGAGACAGTTCTTGAGCTCTAACTTTCCTTTTTCAAAAGAAGAACAAACATGCTATTTTTATTGTATTTTTATTTTATTTTATTTTATTTCAAAATATTAAGGTGGTACAAGTGTTTTTGTTACATAGATATTTTGTATAACGCTTAAGACAGGGCTTTTGGTGTGCCCATCACCAGAACAGTGTTCACTGTACACAACAGGTAGGTTTTTATCCCACACTTATTCTCCTGCCCTCTCCTATTCTCGGTTTCTCACGTCCTTTGTATAACTTTGCACCCGTGTGTACCCATCTATTAGTGCCCACTTATTAGTGAGAACATAGAGTGTTTGTTTTTCCATTCCTGAGACACGTCACTTAGAATAATGGTCTCCAGTTCCATCCACGTTGCTGCAAATGACATTATTTCATTCCTTTTTATGGCTGAGTAGTACTCAATGGTATGTGTATATACCACATTTTCTTTATTTTTTTTTGATTTAAAGAGATTTATTCTGAGCCAAATTTGAGGACCATGACCCAGAGCCATGCCCAAGAAGACATGAGCAAGTCAACTCACTGTGATTGGGTTACAGTTTGGTCTTATACACATTTTCTTTATCCACTCATGAATTGAAGGACACTTAGGTTGATTTCACATCTTTGTAATTGTGAATTGTGCTGCGATAAACATTTGAGTGCAGGTGTCTTTTTGATAAGATGACTTCATTTCTTTTGGGTAGATACCCAGCAGTTGGATTGCTGGATCAAATGGTAAGTCTACATTTATTTCTTTGAGGAATCTCATACTGTTTTCCATAGAGGTTGTACTAATTTGAAGTCCTACCAAGAGTGTATAAGTGTTCCTTTCTGCATCCACGCCAGCATCACTTGTTTTTGGACTTTGTAATAATGGTCATTCTTTTTCTTTCTTTTTTCATTTTATTTCAGAATATTATGGGGGTACAACATTTTGATTATATATATTGCCCATGCACTGCCCATGTGAGAGCTACAATTGTGGACATCCCCCAAACTGTGCGCCCCGCATCCATTCAGTGAGAGGATTCCCATCCCTTCACCACCCTCCCACCTGCCTGCCCCCTGATGAATATTATTTCCCTGTGTGATGTAAGTGTTGATCAGTTAGTACCAATTTGATGGTGAGTACCAGTGGTCCTTGTTTTTCCATTCTTGTGACACTTCACTTCGAAGAATGGGCTCTAGCTCCATCCAGGATAATACCAGATGTGTTCATTCACCATTGTTTTTTATTGCTGAGTAATACTCCATGGTATACATACACCACGTTTTATTAATCCACTCGTGTATTGATGGGAACCTGGGCTGTTTCCACATTTTTGCAATTGTGAACTGTGCTGCTAAAAACATTCATGTACAGACGTCTTTATTATAGAATGTCTTTTTTTCCTTCGGGTAAAAACGCAGTAGTAGGATTGCTGGATCAAATGGTAGTTCTACTTTTAGTTCTTTGAGGTATCTCCATATTACTTTCCACAGAGGTTGTACTAATTTGAAGCCCCACCAGCAGTGTAGGAGTGCTCCAATCTGTCCACATCCCCGCCAACATTTTTTGTTTTAGGACATTTTGATATGAACTGATCTCACTGGAGTTAAGTTATATCTCATTGTGGTTTTCATTTGTATTGCCCTGATCATTAGAAAAGTTGAGAAATTTTTTATGTTTGTTGGTCATTATTCTGTCTTATTTTCAAAAGTTTCTGTTACTGTCCTTTGCCCATTTTTTAATGAGGTTGTTTGATTTTTTCTTGTTGATATTCCTCAGTTCTATATAGATTCTGGTTATTAGCCCTTTATCAGATGTGTAGCATGCAAATATTTTCTACCATTCTGTAGATTATCTGTTCACTCTAGTGATAGTTTCCTTGGCTGTGCAGAAGCTTTTTAATTTGATCAGGTCCCATTTATTTAATTTTGTTGCTGCTGTGATTGCTTTGGGGGTCTTCTTCATAAATTCTTTGGTTGGCCAATGTCCATAAGAGTTTTTCCAACATTTTCTCTAGAATTCTTACAGTTTCACATTTTAGGTTTAAATCTGTTATCCATCATGAGTTGATTTTTGTGAGAGGTGAAAGGTGTGGACCTAGTTTCAGTCTTCTACATGTGGCCACCCAGTTTTCCCAGCACCATTTATTGAACAGGGAATCTTTTCCCCAGTGTATGTTTTCGTCTACTTTGTCAAAGGTCAGGTGAGAGTATGAGGATGGTTTTATATCTGGGTTCTCAGTCCTGTTACATTGATCTATGTCTCTGTTCTTCTGCCAGTACCATGCTGTTTTGGTTAATGTGCCCTTGTAATATAGTTTGAAGTCTGGGAGGTTGATGCTTCCCAATTTGTTCTTTTTCCTTAAGATTGCTTTGGCTAGATGGGTCTTCTCTGGTTCCACACAAAGCATAGAATTATTTTTTCTAGATCAGCAAAAAATGATGATGGTATTTTGATAGGTACTGTATTGATTCTGTAAATCACTATAGGCAGCAAAGACATTTTTACAATGTTAATTCTACCTATCCAAGAGCATGGTAGGGTTTTCCATCTGTTTACATCCTCTGCAGTTTCTTTTCTCAGTGTTTCATAATTCTCTCTATATAGGTCTTTCATCTCCTTAGTTAGATATGTTCCTAAATATTTAATTTTATTTGGTGCTATTGCGAAAGGTATTGCATCTTTAATTTGTTTCTCGGCTCAACTGTTATTGGCATATATGACGGCTATTGATTTATGTACATTGATTTTGAATCATGAGACATTGCTGAATTCATTTATCAATTCCAATAATCTCTTAGTTGAATCTTTGGGGTTTTCAAGATATAATATCATATCGTCCACAAATAGTGAAAGTTTGGCCTCTTCTGCCCCCATTTGGACACCCTTGATTCCTCTCTCTTGTCTGATGGCTCTGGCCAAGGACTTCAGCACTATATTGAATAGAAGTGGAGATAGTAGGCAACCTTATCTGGTTCCCGTTTTAAGAGGGAATGCTTTCAATTTTTCCCCATTCAGTATGATATTGGCTGTGGGTTTATCGTATATGGCTTTAATAATTTTGAGGTATGAGCCATCTATGCCTATATTGTTAAGAGTTCTTATCATAAAAGGGTGCTGGATTTTGTCAAAAGCCTTTTCTGCATCTATTGAAAGGATCATATAATCTTTGCTTTGCTTTTATTTATGTGGTGAGCTACATTTATAGATTTGCATATGTTGAACCATCCCTGCATCTCAGGGATGAAGCCCACCTGATCGTGATGAATTATTTTTTTGATGTACCTTTAAATTAAGTTTGCTAGGATTTTATTGAGAATCATTGCATCTATATTCATAAGGTATGTTGGTCTGTAGTTTTGTTTTCTTATTGTGTTCTTTCCTGGCTTTAGTATCAAGGTGATATTGGCTTCATAGGATGAGTTTGAGAGGATTCCATCCTTCTGGATGTTTTCGAATCATTTCTGCAGTATAGGAACCAGTACTTCTTTGTAAGTTTGGTAGAATTCAGGTGTGAACCCATCTGGTCCAGGACTTTTTTTTGTTGGAAGATTTCTTATTACTGCTTCAATTTCAGTGCTTGATATTGGTCTGTTTAGGAATTCTATTTCTTCCTGTTTCAGCCTAGGGAGGTAATATGTTTCTAAGAATTTTTCCATTTCCTCCAAGTTTTCGTGTTTTTGGGCACAGAGATTTTTGTAGTATTCAAAGATGATGTTCTGCATTTCCATGATATCAGTTGTGACCTCTCCTTTTTCATTTCTAATTGAGCTTATTAGAGTCCTTTCCTTTCTGCTTCTGGCCAATCTGGCAAGTGGCCTGTCTATTTTGTTTATCTTTTCAAAGAACCAACATTTCATTTTATTAATCTTCTGTATTGTTCTTTTGTTCTCGATTTCATTTAATTCTGCTCTGATCTTGGTTATTTCTTTTCTTCAGCTGGCTTTGCTCTTCCTTTTCCATTTCCTTAAGATGATTCATTAATTTACTGATTTGTGACCTTTCTGTCTTTCGGATGTGAGCATTTAAGGAGATAAGTTTTCCTCTCAGGACTGCTGTTGCTGTATCCCACAGATTTTGATAACTTGTGTCCCCATTATCGTTTAGTTCGAAGAATCTTTTGATTTCCATTTGAATCTCTTCCTTGACCCAATAGTCATTCAGCAACAGATTGTTTAATTTCCATGTTTTTGGATGAAGATGTGAGTTGGAATTGATTTCTAATTTTATTCTGCTGTGGTCTGAAAAGATACATGGTATGATTTCTATTTTTATGAATTTGTTTAGATCTGTCTGTGGCCTAGCATGTGATCAATTTTAGAGAAAGTTCCATGAGCTGATGAGAAGAACATATATTCAGTGTTATTTGGGTGGAGTGTTCTATAGAT
Organism: Daubentonia madagascariensis; assembly: GCA_023783475.1. Classification (NCBI taxonomy): domain Eukaryota; kingdom Metazoa; phylum Chordata; class Mammalia; order Primates; family Daubentoniidae; genus Daubentonia; species Daubentonia madagascariensis. The sequence continues at coordinate 43,525 of JAKFHU010000595.1, read as the reverse complement.
GTGTGTTAGGCACAAATGCTCTACAGTCCTGTTTAGGTCCATTGTTTCTTTGCTTATTTTCTGTTTGGAGGAGCTGTCCAGTTCCGTCAGTGGGGTATTGAAGTCCCCTGCTATTATGGCATAGCTATTTTTTATGTTGTCTAGATCAAGCAGTATTTGTTTTATGTATCTGAGTTCTCCTGTGTTGGGTGCATAAATATTTAAGATTGTTAAATCTTCTTGTAAGATTTTTCCCTTCACCACTATATAGTGTCCATCTTTGTCCTTCTTTACTTTTGTTGCTTTAAAGTTTATATCATCTGAACTAAGGATGGCTACTCCAGATTTCTTTTGGTTTCCATTAACCTGGAAAATTGTATTCCATCCTTTCACCTTGAGTCTGAATGAGTCCTTGTGTGTAAGGTGTGTTTCCTGGAGACAGCAGATACTTGGCTTGTATTTTTTAATCCATTCAGCCAGCCTATGTCTCTTCAATGGGCAATTTAAGCCATTCACATTTATTGAGAGAATTGATATTTGGGGTAGATTTCTGTTTATTCTGTTGGGTAGTTTCTTATTCTGTTTTACCTCTTGAGTCATTGTGAAATCTGGGTTCTGGAGTTTTAGCTTTGGGTAGTTTTACATTGGTGGGTGTCTGTTGTGCTGGTTAGTATACAATGCAGGTATAAGCACTTCTTGCAAGGCTGGTCTGGACTTCGAAAATTCTATCAGTGACTGCTTCTCTGGAAAAGTCTTTATTTCTCCCTCATATGAGAAGCTTAGTATGGTGGGGTATAGAATTCTGGGCTGGCCTTTATTTTGTTTTAGGAGACTGAGGATGGGTCCCCATGCCCTTCTGGTTTATAAGGTTTAAGCTGAGAAATCTGCAGTTAATCTGATTGGTTTCCCTTTATAGGTTACCTGCTCTTTTCACCTTACAGCTCTGAGGAGTGCCTTTTTTGTGTTTACTTTGGTCAGTCTAATAATTATATGGCATGGTGTATGCCTTTTCACGTTAGGTCTCCCAAAAGTCCTGTGAGCTTCTTGTACTTGGATACCGAGATTTCTGGCTAGGCTGTGGAAATTTTCCTCTATTATTCCTTCAAATAGATTTTCCAACCCATAGGAATTTTCTTCCTCTCCCTCAGGGATGCCTATGATCCTTATGTTTGGCCTCTTTATATAATCCCACTTTTCTTGTATGCTGTGCTCATGCCTCTTGTTTTTGTGTTCTTTGTCTTCGACTGATTTATTTAGCACATAGGAGTTATCTTCTAGCTCTGAAATTCTTTCCTCTGCATGATCCAGCCTATTCTTAAGGCTTTCCACTGATTTTTGTAGATCCTTGAATGCCTCTTTGATTTCTAGAGTGTCTATTTAATTTTTCTGTAATACTTCTATTACTTTAGAAAACTTTTCATTCATTTCTTGCATTTTTCTTGTGGTTTCTTTGTGCTGGGATTCAATTTTCTCTTGAATTTCATTGAGCTTTCTTATAATCCATAAACAAAATTCCTCTCTGTCATTCTACCCATTTCATTTGAGTTGGTATCCATTGCTGAGGAGCTAATGATTTCTTTTGGGGGTGACTATTCACTCTGATTTTTCATGTTTCCTGAGTTCTTTCACTGATTTTTTTCTCATCTGGCCTCTTGGTCATGAGCTGGGGGTGTTAGGGCTAGTTTATGGCCCTGTCTCCAAGCCCCCGAGGTTCGTTCCTTGACAGAGCCAGGGAGAGGAGCAATGTTCTGTATTGCCTTAGGTGGATTTTAGCAAGTTTGGTGGATCTTGGGTTACCTCTGACCTGTTGTCTTCTCCTCTTCCCAGTGGAGTGTAGTGAGATTGTCCTCCCAGCTTGAGCTCCAAGCTGGTGGATTGTACTTGAGGGTATGAATCCACAGCTCCCTAATAGCTAGGTATTCTGTTGTGTCTGTGGTACTCTCTGATCCCTCAGGTGAAAGCCGTAAGCTTTGGGAGGAGACCTTTAGCTCCTAGGGGTTACTTTGACCCTGCTCCTCCTGAGGTGTAGAAAGAAACACAATTGCTTTTGGCTGCGGTGTGAGAGCTGAATTGGAAAAATTCTATACAGGTCAGAAGTTGCTTATCCAGCCACATGTATCTGTCCCGCTGATGTGCATCTCCACATGACACTGGCTTATAGGGGGATCTCCATGTGTGCACCCTTTTTCCACCACTAGACCCCAAGGTGAGGTGGGTGGGCATCTCTATCCCCAGAAGTCTCTGCCAGGGGAAGGTTCCCACATTGGGGGGGAATAGTGGCCACTGGAGGCACTCATGGATGGAGTGAAATTCCCTAATGAAGTGGACAGGGTTACGGGGAGCTGCTCTTGTTCAGCCTGTGGCTCTTGAGGCATCCGGTTGCCATGGGAACTGGTACTTATACAAAATTAGTTACTATAACAAGCAACCTTCAAAATGATCGATCTCTGGGATAAGGGAGGGCTGGGACCTGAAGAGCGGGCACTAGGACCAACACTTAGTGGACTCATAGGAGGCCAGAGCCAGTGTAGCAGGACCAGATGGACAGGCTGCAAACTGTTTCCAATACACAAAGGTTCTGCCACTACACTTCCGGGATCTTGTCCCACCTGGAACCCACGGATGCAGCTGTCCCTGGCCACCAAGCAGGAAGCCTATTGTGACCAGGCCAAAGAGCCCCTGGGCCAGGGGTGGGGTGAAACTAGAGACCTAGCTCACAACTCCAGGTGGGAGACTTTAAAGATGGCTGCCATAGTGGCATACAGCAGGGCTCAGATCGCGCCCATGAAGGCATCTTTTCTCAACCGGCCTGTGTCCCGCGGAGGCAATTGCCGGCAGCCCCTAAGGGCGTGTCTCACTCTCCGTTAAACTCCAGGGCCCAGGTCCTGCTGACTTCAAGTGGCGAGGTGCCATTCTGCAGATTCCTGTGCACTGTCTCGGGAAGCTGTATCTCCACCCAGTCCCTACCCGGCCCTGAGTGTTCCCTCTATAGTGTAGCTGAGAGTTCTGTATGGCTCTCACAATTGCTTCCCCTCCACAGAACTTGCTGTCTCAAGCAACAGCTTTTCCCCTACTCAGGGCTTGTCCCTGACTGAGTGGATGAGAAGTCTGTGGGGAAGGTGTGTAACTGCTTGTAGGTCAGATTGCACTGTGCTGACCTGGCGAGCGCATTCTTCCCACGCTCTGTGCTCTACTGCACTCGCTGTGCTCTCCGATCATTGTGAATGATTCTCCCTATCACCTGTTTTCTTGGGGCTGGGTGTCTCACAATGTTTCTCTATAAATTCACAATGCTGTTTTTGGAGTGAGCGATCCGCATGCGCAGGCAGCCGATGGCATTTTTCACCTCCTTCCCTGGGAGTGGTAAGGTGGGAGGACTCTATCAGACCACCATTTTTTTCTCCTCTCCTGAAGGTTTTCTATTTACTCAGTTGATTTTTTCCTTTGCTGGGAGAAGCTTTTTAATTAAATTAAGTTTCACTGATCTATTTTTGTTGTTGCTATATTTGCCTTTGGAGTCTTAGTCATAAATTCTTTCCCTAGACTGATGTCTAAAAGAGTTTTTCCTACATTTTTTCTATGCTTGCATGCTTTACATTTGAGTCTGTCAACCAACTGATCTTCAACAAAGCAGACAACAACATACACTTGGGAAAGGAAGCCCTATTTAATAAATGCTGCCGGGAAAATTGGATAGCCACATGCATAAGAATGAAACAGGATCCTTAACTCTTGCCATATATAAAAAATTAATTGAAGATGGATTAAAGACTTAAAGGTAAGGCAGAAACAGACTCTTTTCCATTCCATTTCAGCCATCCATTCCCAGTACCATGTTAGACCTACCTCATTGTCATCAGAAATTGTGTCCTCCTTGAAATCACTAATTCAGACATCCCACTTTGTGACAAAACTTCCCGTTCTTCCAGTTCACTTTCTAACACAGCTTGGCTGAAATACCTCCTCTATTTCATCAAGACCTCCTCTTCATTTTCTCTCTGTCCTCCAGGCCCCTCCAGCTTCACTTTCTCCCTATTCAGATTACATCTGATGGTTCATTTTATCAGTCTTTTACAAATATTGTTAATATTCTTTTCCTTCTGTTCTTCTTTTACACTACCAGTAAAATACCAACACTGCATGAATTACACTATCCCCATAATCTGTGACTGCAACTGAAAGGCTCATACTGGAAAATTGGACATTACTTATAAATTCATGACAATTTACCAACTTGGCACTAAACACTTCAAAAATCTTATTATATTTTCCTAGTAAGGTTCCTCTCTCTGAAAGGACTAGATTTTGGTCTTTTACTTTCCTCTAACCCACCAAACTTACCTTCCACTTCCTAATATCTCTCATGTTTTTGCAGATCAAGAGAAAATAATTCTATGCTTCATATGGAACCAGAAAAGATCTGGCATAGCCAAAGCAACCTTAAGCAAAAAGAACAAATTGGGAGGCATCAATTTGTCAGACTTCAAGCTATACTACAAGGCTATAGTAACCAAAACAGCACGGTACTGGCACAAGAACAGAGATATCAACCAATGGAACAGGACTGAGAACCCAGATATAAAACCATCCTCATATAGCCATCTGATCTTCAACAAAGCAGACAAAAACATACACTGGGGAAAAGAATCCCTATTCAATAAATGGTGCTGTGAAAATTGGATAGCCACATGTAGAAGACTGAAACAGGATCTGCACCTCTCACCTCTCACAAAAATCAACTCATGATGGATAACAGACTTAAACCTAAGACATGAAACCTTAATAACTCTAGAAGAAAACGTTGGAAAAACTCTTATAGACATTGGCCAAGGTAAAGAATTCATGAAGAAGACCCCAGAAGCATTCACAGCAGCAACAAAAATAAATAAATTGGACCTGATCAAATTAAAAAGCTTCTGCACAGCCAAAGAAACTATCACTAGAGCAAATAGACAACCTAGAGAATGGGAGAAAATATTTGTATGCTATACATCTGATATAGGGCAGATAACTAGAATCTACATAGAACTCAGGAAAATCAGCAAGAAAAAAATCAAACAACCCCATTAAAAAGTGGACAAAGAATATGAACAGAAAATATTAAAAAGAAGATAGACTAATAGCCAAGAAACAAAAAAATGCTCAACATCTGTAATCATCAGGGAAATGCAGATCAAAACCACAATGAGGTATCACTTAACTCCAGTGAGAATGGCTTTTATCAAAAAGTCCCAGAACAACAAATGTTGGCATTGATGCAGAGAGATAGGAACATTCATACACTGCTGGTGGGACTGCCAACTAGTACAACCTCTATGGAAAGTAATATGGAGATACCTCAAAGAACTAAAAGTAGAACTACTATTTGATCCAGCAATCCCACTATTGGGCATCTACCCAAAGGAAAAAAAGACATTCTATAATAAAGACAACTGCACTCGAATGTTTATAGCAGCACAATTCACAATTGCAAAGATGTGGAAACATCCCAGGTGCCCATCAATTCTTGAGTGGATTAATAAAATGTGATATATATATATACCATGGGGTACTACTCAGCCACAAAAAATAATGGTGAACTAACACCTCTTGTATTATCCTTGATGGATTTGGAAACCATCCTCCCAAGTGAAGTATCACAAGAATGGAAAAACAAGCATCACATATACTCACCATCAAATTGGTACTAATTTATCAACACTTATGTGCACCTATGAAAGTAACATTCATTGGGTGTCGGGCAGGTTGTGGGGGAGGAGGGGATGGGTATATCCACACCTAATGAGTGTGGTGTACACTGTCAGGGGGAGGGCATGCTTGTAGCTCTGACTCAGGCGGTGCAAAGGCAATATATGTAACCTAAACCTTTGTACCCTTGTAATATTTTGAAATTAAAAAAAGATAAATTAAAAAAAAGAATAAATAAAAGCAGCTACTGAAAAAAAAAAGCTTCTTCACAGCCAAGGAAAATAATCATTAGAGTGAACAGACAACCTACAGAATGGGAGAAAATATTTGCATGCTGTGTATCTGATAAAGGGCTAATAACAAGAAAAAGAACCCAAGCAAAACAGCAAGAAAAAATCAAACAACCCCATTAAAAAGTGGGCAAAAGACATGAACAGAAGCTTTTCAAAAGAAGAAAGTCTAATGACCAATAAACTTATGAAAAATGCTCGATGTCTCTAATCATCAGGGAAATGAAAATCAAAGCCACAGTAAGATATCACTTAACTCCAGTGAGAATGGCACTTATCAAAAAGTCCCAAAACAACAGGTGCTGTTGTGGATTCAGAGAGAAAGGAACACTTCTACACTGTTGGTGGGACTGCAAACTGGTACAACCTCTATGGAAAGCAGTATGGAGATACCTCAAAGAACTAAAAGTAGACCTACCATTTGATCCAGCAATCCCACTATTGGGCATTTACCCAAAGGGAAAAAAGACATTTTATAAGAAAGACACTTTCACTAGAATGTTTATTGCAGCACAATTCACAATTGCAAAGATGTGGCATCAACCCATGAGCCCATCAATGCATGAGTGGATTAATAAAATGTGGTATATGTATACCATGTATACCATGGAGTACTCCTCAGCCATAAAAATAATGGGGAACTAATACCTTTTGTAACAACCTGGATGGAACTGGAGACCATTCTTCTAAGTGAAGTATTCCAAGAATGGAAAAACAAATACCACATGTACTCACTATTAAACTGGAACTAATTAATCAACACTTATGTGCACATATGGAAGTAAAACTCAACAGAAATCAAGGAGGTCGGTGGGAGGAGGAAGGGTTGGGTAAATGTACACCTAATGGGTACAGTGCACACTATCTGGGTGATGGGCACACTTTTAACATTGACTCAAACTGTACAAAAGCAAGACATGTAACCAAAACATCTGTACCCCCATAATATTCTGAAAATAAAAAAAGAAGAGGTACCTGAAGACATGACTGTATTGCTGCAAGCTCATAATAAAACTTGAATGGATGTGGAGTTGTTTCTTATGAATGAGCAAAGAAAGTGTTTTCTTGAGATGGAATCTCCTCCTGGTGAAGATGCTGTGAAAATTGTCAAAATAACAACAAATGATTTAAAATATTACATAAACTTATTTAACAAAGCAGCAGCAGTGTTTGAGAAGATTGACTCCAATTCTGAAAAAAGTTCTACTGTGGGTAAAATGCTATCAAACAGAAACACATGCTACAGAGAAATCTTTCATGAAAGGAAGGATTAATCAATGCAGCAAACTTCTTTCCTGTCTTATTTTAAGACATTGCCACAGCCACCCCAGCTTTCAGCAACCACCACCCTGATCAGTCAGAAGCCATCAACATCAAGGCAAGATTCCCCACCAGGAAAAAGATTAGGACTCACTGAAGGCTCAGATGATTGCTACCATTTTTTTAGCAATAAATTATTTTTAATCAAGGTATATATACATTTTTGTACATAATGCTATTGCACACTTAATTGACTCCAGTATAGTATAACTTTTATATGCCCTTGAAACCAAAAAATTATTCTGACTTGCTTTATTGCTCACTTTATTGTGATATTTGTCTTATTGTGTTTGTCTGGAACTAAACCCACAATATCTCCTAGGTATGCATGTATATTTCTCACTGGTGTCTCAAACTCAACATGTCCAGAACTAGACTTAATCTCCCTACTCCATCAAAAGAAATCTTCCCACTTCCTAGTGTTCCTCATCACTGTAAATCCTACACTATTCACCTGTTCCTCATGAACTTAAAACAAAATACCAAATCTTTAACAAGGTCCTGAATTAGCAACTATTGATATCTTTATCTCTGGCCAGCACCCTTCCTTACCCACTAAGATCCAGCCCCACTGGCTTTCTTTTGATTCTTCAAATATATCTCAAGGCCTTGCCACATATGGTTCCTTCTTTTTCTCCCTCATGCCTACTTTTTCTTCAGAACTCAGCTTATATGTTTCTTGTTCAGAATAGATTTTTCTGACCTATAATTTAAATATCCTTATAAATTGTGATTATAAATTTATTTTCATGATTGTCTATTTAACATCTATATCATCATGAGATTGTTCACTCCATGAGGGCAGGGACTATTATTTTGTGCATTACTGTATGCACAGTACCAAGTATAGGGCTAGTACAGGGCAGGTAATTAAAAATAGTTATTGAAGTAATGAATGAGTGAATGAGTAGTGATAAAACATTAGTGTGATTTTCAGTGTTAAGAAAAGAATGTCCTTTATCACATCAATTATTAAATACAGTGTATACCTCTAAAAGTTTTGGCCCATTCAATAGGACATAATAAAAGACACAAGAGCTTTAATCATTGGAAAATAGGTGACAAAATTCTCAGTATTTGTTCACTGCTACTGAGAAAATCAGTGAGACTCCACTGAAAAATTAATAGAACCCTTTAGATGATTTAATAAGGTAATTAGTTTTAAATTAAATATATAATTCTTTTCTACTAGAAATAACCAGTTAGAAAGTAGACTGTAGAATATATTCATTTCAAATAACAAGGAAAAACATGTAACAATTAGGTATAAATAACTTCAAGTTATAGATGCCAAAGCAAATGTGACTCTGTCTAGTGCTCTTCTCTGAAACCAGCTAAAAACAACAAGGAGAATGAAAAATGGGGGAAAAAACCCTACATCCTCAATGAAACTCAAAACAAACACAATCTCAAGTTATAATCTATGAATAAGGCTGCCCAATGCAGAGAATATTTGACCTGGTTGAATGATAAAATCAAGAGTAGAACAGAAGTCTCAGCAGATCTTTGGTAACATGGAAGGTTCTATAAAAAGGGGATGCACATCCTTGGGAGCCTAATCAATATTCTCTTAAATATTTGTCCCTAAGCTCTCTTAAAACTGTAGAATGGCAGAGGAATAAGGGCTGAAGGAAGGAATATACAGACATATCATTCATCAGTGGATGAGGTAGAGGGAAAAGGTCATTGAAAGTCAGCTCTGCAATATAATTACACAGAAAACCTGTAACACATAGGCTTCATTGCTAGTCATTCAGTCTTCTAGTGGTTCTCAACTGAGTGTGGTACAATCTTCCACCCCCTAGGGCAGGGTTTCTCAACCTCAGCGTTATTGAAATTTTGGATCACATAATTCCTCATTGTGGGGGCTGTCCTGTGAACTATAGAATGTTTAGCAGCATTCCTGGCTTCCTCAGTTGTGACCATCAAAAATGTCTCTAGATATTGCCAAATATCCCTGTATTAGTCAGGGTTCTCTAGAGAGGCAGAATCAATAGGATATATATTTGGAGGGAGGGAGAGGGAGAGGGACAAGGAGAGAGAGAGAGAGAGAGAGAGAGAGAGAAGGAGGGAGAGGGAGGGGAGGGGGGAGAGAGGGGAGAGAGAGAGAGAGAGAGAGAGAGAGAGAGAGAGAAGAGGAGGGAGAGATGAGATGGGAGAACTGGAATTGGCTTACATGGTTATGGAGGCCGAAAAATCCCACAATAGGCTGGAGACCCAGGAAGTCAGTAGTACAGCTCAGTCCAAGTCTGAAAGTCTCAGAACCAGCGAAGCTGATGGTGTAATCCTCAGTTCAAGGCCAAAGCCCTAGAACCTGGGGGCCTGCAGGTACAACTCCCAGAGTCCAAAAGACAGAGAGCCTGGAGTTCTGATGTGAAAGGGCAGGAGAATAAAGGTGCTCTACCTCTAGAAGAGAGAGAGCAAATTCACCTTTCCTCTGCCTTTTTCTTGGCCCCCATCCCATAGGATGGTGTTTACCCACACTGAGGGTGGATCTTACCCACTCAGTCCATGAACTCACACACCAATCTCCTCCAGAAATACCCCCACAGACACACCCAGAAATAATGCTTTACTAGCTATCCAGGTATCACTTAATCCAATCAAGTTGACACCTAAAATTAACCATCACAGTCCCTCAGGAGACAAAACTATCCAGATTGACAACCACTGACAGAGGCCATTTGTAAATGTGTGGGGATGTTTTCGATTGTCACATGATGGGGGGGTGTTACTGGCATTTAGTAAAAAAAATATGTGTGTGTGTATATATCTTTCACTCATTCACTCTGCCCCATCTGTAAACAGTAGAGTAACCCCTCCCTGAATGGAAATTTCCAAGCCTAGCCAAGGCCTGATCTGGAAGAAGAGAATAAGTCTAAGATTGGATGTAAGGAAGTTTTATTTAGATTAGATTGGTTTTTTGATACCTAAAAATTGGAATTTTTATTAATGACTGAAAGTGACCAAAAAGCTATGATATTTGCCCAGTATGTCACTCAGGGGAAAGAAAGAAACATCCAACAAAGCATGCTTGAAGATAGTGGTGAAAGAAAAATAAAATTAATTATTGGATTCATGAAGTCCAGTTGATTTGATAATTTAGTTATATAAAAGAAGATCTGAGTGTACAGATTGAATGAACCCACAACATTCCAGAAAAAATGATGTACACATATTAATAAGATAAATCTTTTTAAAATTAGCTAACTTCAAAATCAAAGAAAGAATCCTATAGACATCATGATAAATCATCATTTATAAATAAAAATAAGAAGTCAGGCTGGTCTCAATCTTCCTGCTAAAATGTAGTCAAAATATGTTTAGAAACTCCTCAGGGAAAGAGTATGACTCAAGAATACTATACCCATTCATGCTATCCTTTAAAAATAATGGTAACAGAACCATTTTCAATGTGGAAGAACTCAGGAAATAGAGTAGACCTGAACAATTCTGAGAAAACAATACTTGAGGTCAAAATGAAGCCAAACAAGAAGAGAATGAAAAAAAAAATGGGAAAGGAGTAATAATGAACATTAAATTCACTTAAATATACAGCTAAAGTTAAACACTGATTGAAATTATAGAACACACAAAACATACAGTTATATACATATAGAAAAATTAGCAGAAAAAAACAGAAAAACTTAACAATGGCAGATGATGGGAGGAGGCAGGCATTGTTTGTGAGTTGCCTATGAATATCTATTTTCTACTTCTTCCTTACTAGAAAAACTCAGCTTTTATATGGGGAAGTAACATGTCCAGCTAAAAGTATTCAGTTTCTCAGACTTTCCTTCAGTCCTGGATGGACATGTGACTAAGTTCTAGCCAATTAGATATAATTACAGCTTGCTAGATAGCACTTCCAGGAAAGCTTTTCTAAAGGATAGAGACTTGGCTGGCTGTTGTCTTAGTCCATTGGGGCTGCTATAACAAAATACCATAAGCCGGGTAACTTATAAACCACAGAAATTTGTTTCTCACAGTATGGAGCCTGGGAAGTCCACGATCAAGGCGGACTCAGTGTCTGGTGATGGCACATTTTCTAGTTCATAAATGGTCATCTTTTCACTGTAGCCTCACATAGTGAAAGGGATAATGGTCTTTCTGGGGCCTCTTTTCTAAGCGCACAATTAACATTTATGAGCACTCTGCCCTTATGACCTAATCACCTCCAAAAGTCCCTACCTCCTAATACCATCACCTTGGGGGTTAGAATTTCAACATATGGATTTGGGGAAAACACAAAAATTTAGACCATAGCAGCTGTCATGCCCTTTTCTTTTTGTTTCTTCTTTGAATATGAACTTGAGGCTGGAAGTTTAATACCATAAGATGGCAAACATGAAAATGAATGTCTACATACTAAGGACAACAGAGTAGAAGGATGAAAAATGCCTGGGTCCCTGATGGTTTCTCTGAGTCATACCAACTCTAGATTTCCTACCCCTAGAGTTCCTACTTCATACAATGAGCAAACATTTATGTATTTAGCCATCATTAGTAGGATATTTCCAACCTAATGGCCATTCTGATAGGGGTAAGGTGGTATTTAGTTGTGGTTTTAATTTGCATTATCCTGATTATTAGTGATGTTGAGCATTTTTTCACATGTCTGTTGGCCATTTGTATATCTTCTTTTGAAAAAGGTCTGTTCATACATTTTGCCCACTTTTTAATGGGGTTGTTTGCTTTTATTTTACTGATTTGAGTTCTTCATAGATTCTGGAAATTAGCTCTTTGTTGAATGTATGGTTTTTGAATATTTTCTCCCATTCTGTAGGTTGTCTCTTTATTCTGCTGATTATTTCCTCTGCTGTGCAGAAAAATTTTAATTTAATTAAGTCCCATTTATTAATATTTATATCTGCTGTTGCTGTATTTGCCCTTGGGGATTCAGTCATAAATTATTTGCCTAGGCCAATGTCTAGAAATAATTTTCCTCTGTTTTCTTCTAGAATTTTTAGGGTTTCAGGTCTTGCATTTAGATCTGTAATCCATCTTGAGTCAATTTTTGTATATGAAGAGGGATAGGGATCCTGTTTCATTCTTCTGCCTGGGGCTATTCAATTTTCCCAGCACCATTTATTGAATAGGGTATCCTTTCCCCAGAGTATCTTTTTATCTGCTTTGTCAAAAATCAGTTGTTCATAGCTATATGGCTTTACTTCTGAGTTCTCTATTCTGTTCCATTGGTCTATGCATCTACCTTTATACTAGCACAATGTTGTTTTAGTTACATAGCCTTGCAGTATAATTTGAAGTCAGGTAGCACAATCCATGCAGATTTCTTCTTTTTACTTAAGATTGCTTGGATTGTTCAGGCTTTTTTTGGTTCCATATGAAGTTTAGGATTACTTTTTCTAGATCTATGAAAAGTGATGTTGGTATTTTAAAGGCAATTGTATTAAATCTGCAAATAACTTTGGGCAGTATGAACATTTTAACAATATTGATTCTTCCAATCTATGAGCATGGAATGTTTATCCATTTGTTTGTGTCATATATGATTTCTTTCATATCAGTGTTTTGTAGTTCTCCTTGTAAAGATCTTTCATCTCCTTGCTTAAGTATATTCCTAGGTATCTTATATTCTTTGCAGCTATTGTAAATGGTATTGCATTGTTGATTTGACTCTCAGGTTGACTACTATTAATATATAAAAATGCTACTGATTTGTGAACATTGATTTTGTAATCAGACTTCACTAAATTTATTTATCAATTCTAGGAGTCTTTTCATGGAGTCATTAGGGTTTTCTGGATACAAGATCATGTCATTGGCAAACAGGGATAATTTGGCCACCTCTTTCCCAATTTGGATGCCTTTTATTTTATTTTTTTTTCCTTTTTCCTGATTGCTCTGGCTAAGACTTCCAGCACTATGTTGAGTAAAAGTGGTGACAGTGGGCACCCTTGTCTTGTTCCAGTTCTTTGGGGGAATGCTTTTAATTTTTCCCCACTCAGTATTATGTTGGCTATGGGTTTAGTATATGTAGCTTTTATTATTTTGAGGTATGTTCCATCTATGCTTAGTGTGTTGAGGGTTTTTATCATGAAGATGTGCTGGATTTTATCGAATGCTTTTTCTGCATCTATTGAGATGATCATATGGTCTTTGATTTTACTTCTGTTTATGTGGTGAATCACATACATTGATTTGCATATGTTGAACCATCCTTGCTTCCCTGGGATGAAACCCACTTGATCATGGTGGATTATCTTCTGGATTACTGTGAATTCTGTTTGCTATTATTAGGTCATTAAATATGAAATGTCCAATTTTGAATCAATAGTTTATTATATCTCAAACAAGAAACAGTACAATTAATCAAAGTATGTTCCTAAACTATCAACACAGTTTGCCATCTTAATGGTAGCTTGTTTATGCCAGCAGTGAAGAAGCCTGGAGAGTGAGTGGCAATGAAATTGAGAAAGGCGTTTTCCACAGCTTCGTGAGAATTGAATATTTTTCCTTGCAAGAAGTGGTCCAAAGCCTGGAAGAAGCGGTAGTCAATTGGTGCAAAGTCTAGTGAATATGGTGGATGACAGAGAGTTTCTAAGTTCAGCTTCTGTAGTTTGAGAGCACTGTTTTTTCAGTAGAATAGGTGCCAGATCTTTGTAGGATTGATAGAATTTGGCTGTGAATCCGTCTGGGCCGGGGCTTGTTTGTTGTCGTTGTTGTTGTTGGGAGACTTTTGATTACTGTTTCAATCTCACTACTTGTTATTGGTCTGTGCATGATTTCTATTTCTTCCTGATTTGGGCGGGAGTTTATGTGTTTCCAAAAATTTATCCATTTCCTCTATATTTCCTAGTTTGTATGGGTAGAGGTTTTCATTGTAATCAGAGATGATATTTTGTATTTCTGTAATAACAGTTGTAATGTCCCCTTTCTCTTTTCTGATTGAGCTTATATGAGTTCTTTCTCTTCTATTTCTGGTTACTCTAGCTAGTGGTCTATTGATCTGATTTATCTTTTCCAAGAACCAACTCTGTTTCATTGATCCTTTGTATGGTTTTGTTGGTTTCCATTTTGTTTAGTTGTGCTCTGAGCTTTCTTTCTTTCCTTCTGCTACCTTTGGGTTTAGTTTGTTCTTCTTTTTCTAATTCTTTGAGTTGTGACATTAGGTTGTTAATTTGTGATCTTTCTGTATTTTTAATGTAAGCATTTAAGGCTATGGACTTCCCTCTTAACACTGCTTTTTTGGTATCCCATAGATTTTGGAAGCTTGAATCACCTTTGTCATTCAATTGGAAAAATTTTTTGATTTCTGTCTTGATTTCATCAATAACCCAAGGATTGTTCAGCATCAGGTTGTTTAATTTCCATGTATTTGTGCAGTTTTGAGAGTTCCTCTTGGAATTGATTTACAGTTTTATTCCACTGTGGTCTGAGAAGATACATGGTATGATTTCAATTTTTCTAATTTTGCTGAGAATTTTGTTGTGTAACATATGATCTATCTTGGAAAATGTCCCATGTCCTGATGTATATTCTGCATTTTTTGGATAGAATATTCTGGAAATGTCTCCTAGGTCCATTTGTTGTAGAGTCCCATTTAAGTCCAGTGTTTCTTTTTTGACGTTCTGCCTCAATAATCTGTCTAGTTTTGTCAGTGGAGTGTTGAAGTGCCCAGCTATTATGATGTTGCTATTTATTTCTTCCCTTAGATCTAGTAGAATTTGCTTTATGAATCTAGGAGCTCCTATGTTAGGTGCATATATATTTATGATTGTTATATCTTCTTGTTGAATTGATCCTTTTATCATCATATAATGACCATCTTCATCATTTACTTACCATTGTTGATTTAGTCTATTTTATCTAACATGAAAATATCTACTCCTACTCACTTTTGGTTTCCATATGCATGGAACATTTTTCTCACCTCTGTACCTTGAGTCTATGAGAAACTTTGGGAGTTAAATAGGTTTCTTGGTGACAGCGTATAATACAGTTGTGGTTGTTTTTTTTTTTTATCCATTCAGCCAATCTACATCTTTTAAAGGGGGAATTAAGACCATTCGCCTTCAATGTTAGTATTGATATGAAAGATACTGTTCTAATCATCATTTTGATTGTTACCTATTTGCTTTGTTCTTTCCCTTGTGTCACTGTTTTATAAAAGCTGTCAGTTTAATTTTCAGGTATTTTTACACTAGTGGGTATTGGTTGTTCTGTTCCACGTAAAGAACACTTTTAAGCATTTCTTATAGGGTAGGTCTAGTGCTGACAAATTCCTTTAGTGTTTGCTTTTCTGGGAAAGACTTTATTTCTCCTTAATTTCTGAAATTTAGTTGTGCAAGATACAAAATTCTTGGCTGGCAGTTATTTTGTTTAAGGAGACTAAAGATAGGACTCCATTCCTTTCTGGTTTGTAAGGTTTCTTCTGAGAAGTCTGCTGTTAGTCTGATGGATTTTCCTTTGTAAATTACTTGTTTTCACCTCATGGCTCATAGGAGTTATTCCTCCATGTTGACTCTGGCCAGTCTGCTGACTATATGCCTTGGTAATGCCATTTTTGCAATGAATCTCCCAGGTGTTTGTTGAGCTTCTTGTATCTGGATGTCTAAATCTCTAGGAAGGCCAGGGAAATTTTCCTCAATTATTCCCTCAAATAGTTTTTCCTGACCTTTTTCCTTTTCTTCTTCACACTCAGGAATGCCTGTGATTGTTACATTTGGCTGTTTTACATAATCCCATATTTCTTATAGACTTTGCTCATTCCTCTTGACTCTTTGTGGTTTTTCTTAATTATTATTTTTGACTGGGTTAATTCCAAAGAGTTGTCTTCAAGCTCTCAAATTCTTTCTTCTGCTTGGTCTAGTCTACTCTTAAAACTTTCGACTGTGTTTTGTATTTCCCTAAATGAATTTTCATTTCCAGAAGTTCTATTTAGCTTTTTAAAAATATATATATCTCTTTAGTAAATTTTTCATTCATTTCCTGAATTCCTTTTCTGGTTTTTTTCAGTTGGTTTTTCATGTTATCTTGAATCTCATTGAGCTTCCTTACCACCCATATTTGGAATTCTTTATCTGTCATTTCAGTATTTTCATTTTTGTTGAGATCCACTGCTACAGAGCTGGTGTGCTCCTTTGGGGGGGTCTTTTCTCTTTGATTTTTCATACTTCTGGAGTTCTTACACTTATTCATTCTCATCTAGAGCAGCTGTTGCTTCTTATTTTTGGACTTACTTTTGTTTAGATGGCACTTTTCCCCCCTCACTCTTAAACATGTGCCTGTAGCATATGTTGGGTAAGGACCTTTGGCTTTGCTTGTGGGTACTTTGATGGGGGTCTAGGGTCTGGATGGATACCTCAGTTATAGATATCCTTAGTGGTTTTTGCAATTGCTAATTATTTGTAGGTTGTAGTGGTGGTGTACTATGTGCATGGCAGTTTGCCTGTCTCTTGTCAACAAGGGGATATGTAGGTCTTTGAAATCCTTTCTCTTTCCCCAGCTTTGTGGTCTTAACAGTATGAATTATATTGGGATGCCCAGTTTAATGTCTAAGTCAGTAAGTTGCACTTGTGGGTTAGAGTCAGTCATGCCCTGTATGATTGAATTAGCAAATGCTGTATAGGTTGCAGTTGTCCTTCCTGCCAGGAGGTGGTGTTTGCAGGAAAGAGCCAGCTGCAGTGATGTTTTTTAGGACCTGTGACCAGCTCTCATGGATCAGGAGAAGCACACAGATGTCCCAGGTGGTGGGTGGGGCCCTGGAGCTCCCAGTGCACTCCTACTTGGGCTCCACCACAGCTGAGGTGAGTGGAGGTGTATAAGCCTGGGTCATATAATCCTGCATTCAGGCTCAACAAAGGCAGTCACAAGAGCTGCCTTGGCAGGGGTTGAGGGTCAGCTCTCAGGCTGCTGAGGAAAGCCACCAGTAAGGGGCTGAAGCTGCCTCACCAAGCTGAAAAGTTTACTTGTGAGGGAGAAGCAGTCTGGGATTCAGTCTGGTAGATGGGAGTGGGTTTTTCTCTTCTCCCTCTTCCCTTGCCCCATGGATCTCCATCTGGCATCTGGCCACAAGCAGCAGCCTAAACTAGCTGAGTTCACCAACAATGGTGCTGCAGGCTAGGAGCTTCCCTGGCCAGGATCTCACCCCAGACTGAAAGTATGGCTTTCCCGTGGGGGGAGGGGTGCTCTGCAAGTGCACTGCAGCTTGGACCCATACCACACTTTCCTTTTAGTTCTGCCTATGTGGGCTCCCTGACCCCCCAAGATTAGTTCACAAATCTCCCCTCTGTACCTCTGAGTAGCACAATTGGGTCCTGGGGGTATGGGATCTGGCCTGTGTACCTGTCCTCTGATACCCCAAGTTTAATCCCTGACCATGCCAAGGAGATGCATGCTGTTCCCAAGTTGTCTGTGGAGAGCTCAAGCAGGCTTAATTTCCCTCCTCTTCTGGGTATGCCTTGCTCTTCTGGAGCAGCCAGATGGACAGCACCAGGGAAGGCTGGTGGGCAGGGAGCTCACAATCTGAGCACTCCTTGGTCCCCTGCAGGTCTTTAAGAGGAAAGGTGTGAACCCCATTCTCTGTGGAAGCCTTGGCATGGTGGACATACCAACAGAGAGGAGGCAGCTGCTCCTGAGAGCCCCAGCTCAATTGTCCCTTGCAGCACCTTTTCCAACTCATGTGGGAACTGCCACAGCTGCCTTGGCTGCTGTGGCTGGGGGAGGGGAGGAGGGGTAGAACAGTATGAATGGAGGAGAGCTGGCACTCTGGTCCCCTTTGCCCCTCTCCCCTGAAGGCAGCCCACCCTGAATGTCTACACTCTGAGATCACATTGTTCCCCTGGCATCCACAGGTCCCCTGTGGCTACTGTAGTCTGGGCACACGTTGTGAAATGTTTGTGTGGGGGCCAGTGCCAAGAAAACTGAAGGGCTGAAGCTCCCTGGGGAGGAAAAAGGCATACAGTGGGTGGAAAAGCAGAATGGTACCTCCCATCTCAGCTCAGGTCTGTGGTGAAGGGGAGCAACCCTCAGGGGGCTGGAAGGATGGTGCTCTGTTCTCAAGAAGTTCCCAGTTCATTGGTGGCAGCAGTTTTTGGTCTTGTGAGGGTAGAGGAGTTCTCCAACAGTTCAGGAGCCTAAAGTCTGAAGGTGTGAGGGGAGGAAAAACAAACATCCCACCTACCCTTTCCATGGGGATCCAAATTTCTCAGGGGTTTATCTTTGCCAAAATTTTGTTCCTTCTTCTTCTGCTCTGCAAATTATTCCCATGGAATCTCCAGTATGTTCTGGCACTATTCCCTCAGAATTATACCTGGGCTATGTTTTTGTTTATCTAAAACTTTTCCTTCTTTCTGAGAAGATCTGGTGACTGATGTCACTAGTCAGCCATCTTCTGACAACAAAACTTAAAACATGTTTTTATTTGATATTTTCCAAAAGTTTTAAAAATTCATCTGGAAAAATAAACATGAAATAGTCAATAAAATTTTGCAAAGGAAGAAAACTGAAGAAGCTGTTACATTAACTGTCATTAAAAGGTATTCTAAAATTATAATCACTAGAATACTAAGATATAAATATAAGAATAGACAAACATATCTATGTGACATTATAAATGTCTCAGAAATAAATATTAATCTATAGAAGAATGGAGTATATTATTAGGTAGCACTTCAAATCAATGAAAAAAGAAGGAATTCTTCAGTAATGATTCTAGAACTGTTGGTTAGCGATTTGGAAAAATTTAAAAAACAGGTTCTTTAGTTTATGCCATCTTCCAAGGTAAGTTCCAGATGAACTAAAAATATTAACTACCGACTTCCACTTCTAGCAAAATAGTGCACTAATTTCATGGACAAAACAAAACAAGAATTTTTAAAATGCATGGCAGTACTCTCAAGAAAGAGAAAGGAACAGGTGACAGAAGGCTCACAAACTGACCCTCCAAAATTTAAACAATCCAATAGAGTGCATGAAGGAAAAAAGAGGAAATCTTAAAAAGCATTGTAAATGGAGAAGTTGAGCAATTTTTTATATGTTTGTTGGCCATTATTCTGCCTTCTTTGGGAAAGTTTCTGTTCATGTCCTTTGCCCATTTTTAATAGGGTTGTTTGATTTTTTCTTGTTGATTTTCCTAAGTTCTGTATAGATTCTGGTTATCAGCCCTTTATCAGAGGTGTAGCAACACCTACATCACAAAGGGCAATAATATTCATCAGGGGGTGGGCAGGAGGGAGGGGGGTGGAGGGGATGGGAAAACTCTCACTGAATGGATGTGGGGAGCACAGTTTGGGAGATGACCACGATTGTAGCTCTGACACATGCAGTGCATGGGCAATATATATAAGCAAAGTGTTGTACCCCCATAATATTCTCAAATAAAAAATAAATAAATAAAAAGCATTGTAAATGGAAAGGATAAAATAAGATGACAGACATAAATACAAGTATATCAGTAATCACAAGCATAAATTGACTAAAATATCAGGTTAAAAGACAGGTACAAAAAGGATTTTTTAAAACCAGCTATGTGCTATTTACAAGAGATCTGTCTGAGTCCTTTGGCAATATAATGGTTGCAAGCCAAAAAATGGATAAAAATATAGGACTCAGAAAATCCAAGCTAGGTCAGCTATGTATGTATTTTAAAAGTTAACTTTAAAGTAAAAAACATTATTGGGGATAATGAGTATTAATTATGTAATCAGAAGATAAGCAATTCATCAGAAGATATAATAATGATTAAATTTTATAAACCTAAAAACATATCTTCAAAAATATATGAAGAAAAAAATTGACAGAATTATAAGGATGAATGGGCAAATCCACAATTATAAAAGATTTAATTATACCTTTCTCAGCAAGTGACAGATCAAGGAAACAAAAATAATGAGGCTAGAAAAAAATTGATCTACACAGTTAACAAGAATTTGGTCTAACTAACATATGTAAAATTCCACACAAAGCAATCAGAAAACATAAAGTCCTTTCAAGCTTATGTCACTAATATACAAACAGTGACAACGACTACATGGAAACTTATTTTTCAAAAAATACAAAAAATATATACAGAACAAGTTCTATGACCACAATGCAATACAAATAGAAAGCAACAAAAAAGAGAGCCAACTCCCATCTATTACTTGAAAATAAATCAATATATATTAATAAACTATATATAAATATATAAAATTATATGTGTATTTATAAATTTTTATGAATATAAAATTTCTATACACAAAAATTTTTATATATAAAGAGAAATGAATGGATGAAAGAAGATATCATAATGGAAATTGAAAAGGTTTAAAACTGAAAAACAATAAAAGCACCATGAATCATAACTTAGAGGATTCAGCTAAAGAAGTATGTAATCAATAAATGTATAGCTTGATATGCAGGCATTAGAAAAAAATAAGTATTTAAAAATCTCAAGAAGTTATAAAAAGAAGAGTAAATAGAAGGAAGTTAGAAAGGCTAAAATAATAATACGGAGAGAAAACTATTTAAATAGAAAATAAAGAAACAATACAGAGGATCAACAAATCAAAGGCTGGTCCTTTGGAAAGACTAGTAAAATATGGAAACCACATAGTAATTATGATCACCCCCCAAAAAAAGAAAACAAAAAGAAAAGCCATGTTAACAATAGGAGAAATGAAAAGTTATACCAGAGACCAAAAATTTATGTGCTTAAATTCTAACTGGATGACAACAAATTTGAAAACATAAAAAATGAATTTTCTGGAAAAAATTAACAAAACTGACAAGAAGTAATTTAAAAAACCTTGAATGCATCTATATAACCAATAAGGAATTGAATAAAAGTTTTTTAAATCCACACAAAAAATCACCAGGACTAGACAATTTTACTGACAATTTCTACCTAAATTTCACAAAACAAATATTTTCTTTCTTGTGTCTTCAAAGACCAGATAAACTCTACCCATACAAATTGTTCTAGTGCAGTGGTTCTCAAATCTGGTTTCACATTATAATTGCCTGGGGAGTGCAATGGACTAGATATTTGTGCTCCCTCAAAATTCATATGTTGAAATCCTAACCTTCAATGTGATGGTATTAGGAGGTGGGGCCTTTGGGAGGTGCTTAAGTCATGAGCCACCCTCATGAACGGAATAGTACCCTTATAAAAGGGACTCCAATGAGCTTTCCTTCCTCTTTTCAGCATGTAAGGATACAACCAGAAGTCTGCAGTCTACAACTAGGGAGAGGGCCCCTCACCAGAACCCAACCATGCTGGCACCCTGATCTTAAACTTCTAGCCTTCAGAACTGTGAGAAATAAATGTCTATTGTTTATAAGCCACTCAGTCTATGGTACTTTGTTATAGTAGCCAGGACTGACTAAGATAGGGAGAATTTTAAAATAACAATGCCTAGTTCTACCTCTAGAGATTCTGATTTGTAATCCTGAGAATCACTGAACCAGGGAATAAAAAAGAAATTAGGTAAAGCTTCCCAAGTTACTTTCTGAGGCAAATATAAACTTGATACAAAATCCCAACTTGAATAGTACAAGAAAAAATCATAGGTCAATCTCATTTATAATATAGATGTAAAAATTTTAAATAAAATATTAGCAAACCAAATCAAACATGCATTGAAAACACATGATGACAGTGTATTACCTCAGGAATGCAAAGATTATTTAACATTAGAAAGTCTATTGCTATACATAATAATTTTAACAGATTAAAAGGGACGTATCAAATGATAATGTGGTTAGAGGTTTTCTAGAAAATCCAAAGCCCGTTCATGAATGAAACAACTTTTAGCAAACTACAAATATATGGGATCTTCCTTAACCTGACAGCCTCAAACCAACAGCAGATGTGTTATTTACTAGTAAAATATTCAAAATGCAGTATTCCTTTTAAAGTCAGGAGAATGGCAAGGAAGACCACTATCACTGTTTCTATTAAGCATATAGCAATGGTCCTAATTGTTGCAAAAAGACAAAGAAAATAAATTAAAGGTCTATGGATTAAACATGAAGAACCACAATTGCTATCATTCATAGATGATAATGCTATACAATATTTTTACCATGCTTGTTAACATAGAGAAAATATTTTACAGTTCACAGTTGTTCCAAAGTTAATCAATTAATTCAAAGGAATTCCAATGAAAATTCTGAAGGATATTTCACAGAAATGGACCAGCTGACCCTGAAATTGATTTGGAAACAAGAAAGACTTAAAAATAACCATGAAAATGTCAAATAATAATAATAAGGGAGAAATTGCCCTACCAGATATCAAGATTCATTATAAAGCTATAGTAATTAACACAGTGGTTGTTGAACTAGGGAAAAACAAATAAAACAATGGGACAGAATAGAAAGCCTTGAAAAAGACTAATATTTATGTGTATGACAACTTGATATATGGCAGAGGTAGTATTACTATTAATACTAAGAGTGGGCAGGTTGCACTATTCAATAAATGGTGCTGTGACCATTTGCTATTTATTTGGAAAAAGACAACACTACCCCACACCATACACAAAAATAATTTCATGTGAATCAAATACCTAAAGTTTATAGTCCAAATTTTGAAAATTTTTAGAGCATGGATAATATTTTTATACCATTGCATTAGGATACTATTTTTAAACAAAACATAAAATAATACAAACCATAAAGGGAACAGTTGATAACTATGGCTACATCAAAATTTAAAACTTGAGTATGTTATAAAATACCATCAACTTAAAAGACAAATTACAGATTTGTAACAAATATTTGCTACATAACACTCAAAGGATTTTGATCAAGAATATATAGAGTATTCCAAAAATTCACAATTTTAAAAAGGCAAACACAATTAAAAATGTACAAGTGACATGAACAGGTAATTCACAAAGAGAACTCCAAATTTATACAAGCATATGTGATAAAGTAGTAAAAATGTATACACTAGAAATATAGGCACCTGTCTGGATAAATCTCAAAAATATAATGTTGAGTGACAAAAGTCAGTTGGAAAAGGATTGTATTTAGATAAAATTTTAAAGCATACAAAATAATACTTCACAGTGCTTATGGTTATAAATATATGTAATAAATATAAAAAGATGCAGGTAAATTACACAAATTTCAGCAGAAGAAGGGAAGGCAAAGGTGGGACTTTAGCTATATCTGTAATTGTATTTGCTTACAAAAAATCTTAAGTAAATATGGCAAATTTTTTTGTTATTGTGCCCTTGTCTGCTTTTGGTGTCAGGGTAATACAGGCCCCATAGAATGAGTTTGAAAGTATTCCCTCCTCCTCAATTTTTTTGGAATAGTTTAAGTAGGATTGGTATTAATTCTTCTTTGAATGCCTGGTAGAATTCAGCAGTGAAGCCATCGGGTTCCAGGCTTTTCTTCAATGGGAAACATTTCATTACTGCTTCTATCTCATTACTTGTCATTAGTTTATTCAGATTTTGGATTTCTTCCTGGTTCAATCTTGATGGGTTGTATGTGTCTAGGAATTTATCCATTTCTTCTCAGTTTTCCAATTTATCAGCATAGAGTTGCTCACAGTAGTCTCTAATGATCCTTTGGATTTCTACAGTATCAGTTGTAACGTCTCCTTTTTCATCTCTGATTTTATTTATTTGGGTCTTCTCTCTTTCTTTCTTAGTTAGCCTGGCTAAAGGTGTGTCAATTTTGTTTATCTTTTCAAAAAAATCAACCTTTTGTTTCCTTGATCCTTTGTATTGTGTTTTTTGTTGTTGTTTCTATTTCATTTATTTCTGCTCTGATCTTTATTATTTCTTTTCTTCTACTAATTTTGGTTTGGTTTGCTCTTGTTTTTCTAGTTCTTTGAGATGCATTGTTATATTGTTTATTTGAAGCTTTTCTACTTTTTTGAGGTAGGCACTTATTGCTATAAACTTTCCTTTTATTACTACTTTTGCTATATCCCATAGGTTTTGATATGTTGTGTTTTCCTTTTCATTTGTTTCAAGAATTTTTTAAATTTTCTTCTTAATCCCTTCATTTGTACACTTGTCATCCAGAAGCATATTGTTTAATTTTCATGTGTTTGTAGATTTTCCAATGTTCCCTTTATTATTGTTTCTAATTTTATTCCATTGTGGTCAAAGAAAATACTTGATACGATTTCAATTTTTTTGAAGTTGTTAAGACTTGTTTTGTGGCCTAACATATGGTCTATGCTTGAGAATGATCCATGAGCTGAGGAGAACATGTATTCTGCAGCTGTCAGATGAAATGTTCTGAAAATATCTATTAGATCCATTTGGTCTAGAGTGCAGGTTAAGTCCAATGTTTCTTTGTTGATTTTCTGTCTGATCTGTCTAATTCTGAAAGTGGAGCATTGAGGTCTCCAGCAATTATTGTATTGGGGTCTATCTCTCTTTTTAGCTCTTATGATATTTGCTATATATATCTGGGTGCTCCAGTGTTGGGTGCATATATATTTAGAATTGTTATGTCCTCTTGCTGAACTGACCCCTTTATCATTATATAACAACCTTCTTTGTCTCTTTTTACACTTTTTGTCTTGAAATCCAATTTTCCTGATAGAAGTATAGTTATTCCTGCGCTTTTTTGGTTTCCATGTGGATAGAATATCTTTTTCCATCCTTTTATTTTCAGTGTATGTGTGTTTATAGGTGAAGTGTGTCTCTTGCAAATAACATACGGTTGGTTCTTGGTTTTTTATCCATTTTATAACCAGTTATTTTAAGCATATGACAACTCTCCTTACAAACAAACAAACAAACAAACAAGCAAAGAGAAATCTAATGGAACTCCAAGCTCCACACCACTTTTTAACTTTTTGTTGATTCCATCCATATATTTTTATACTATCTATCTTTCAAAAAGTTGTTGTAGTTATTTTTGTTAGGTTTGCCTTTTAGGCTTCCTACTCAAGATACAAGTGGATTATGCACTGCAATTACAGGAACAGAGTATTCTGTACTTGTGTCCTTACTGTTATCAGTGAGTTGTATACCTTCAGATGTTTTCGTATTGTTCATTAACATCTTTTTCTTTCAGATTGAAGAACTCATTTTAGCATTTCTTGTAGAACAGTTCTGGTGTTGATGAAATCCCTCCACTTTTGTTTGTCTGGGAAAGTCTTTATTTCTCCTTCATGTTTGAAGGATATTTTCACAGGATATAATATTCTATGGTTAAGCTTTTATTCCGTTAGCACTTTGAAAATGCCATGCCACTCTCTCCAAGCCTGTAAGGTTTCCACTGAGAAGTCTGTTGCCAGACATATTGGGGCTCCTTTATATGTTATTTTTTTTTCTTCTTTCTTGCTTCCTTTAGGAGCTTTTCTTTATCCATGACCTTTGGGAACTTGATTACTAAATGCCTTGAGGTAGTCTTATTTGGGTTAAATCTGTTTGGTATTCTATGACCTTCTTGTATCTGAATATTGATATCTTTTTCTAGGTTTAGAAAGTTCCCCATTATTATTTCTTTGAATAAACTTTCTACCCCAATCTCTTTCTCTACCCTCCTCTTTAATGCTAATCACTCTTAGACTTGCCTTTTTGAAGCTATTTTCTAGATCTAGTAGGTGTGCTTCATTCTTTTTTATTCTTTTTTTTTTTCTTTTTTCTCTTCTGAATGTGTATTTTCAAATAGCCTGTCTTCAAGCTCACTAATTCTATCTTCTGCTTGGTCAATTCTGCTGTTGAGAGACTCTGATGCACTGCTAAGTTTGTCAATTAAATTCTTCAGCTCCAGAATTTCTGCTTGATTTTGTTATTATTTAAATCTCTTTGTAAAATTTCTCTGATTGGCTTCTGAATTCCTTCTCTGTGTTGTCTTACAAAAATTGGGTATAGGAAGAACTTACCTCAACATGATAAAAGCCATATATGATAGACCCACAACAAGTATCACACTGAATGGGGAAAAACTGAAAGCGTTTCTTCTAATATCTGGTTCAAGACTAGGATGTCCACTTTCACCACTGTTATTCAACATAATATTGGAAGTTCTAGCTAGAGCAATCAGACAAGAGAAAGAAAGAAAAGGCATCCAAATTGGAAAGGAAGAAGTCAAATTATGCTTGTTTGCACATGATATGATCTTATATCTAGAGAAGCCTAAAGACTCCTCAATAAAAAACTATTAGAACTGATAAACAAATTCAGTAAAGTTTCAGGATACAAAACCAAAATCAAAAATCAGTAGTATTTCTATATGTCAACAGTAAACAATCTGAACAAGAAATCAAGAAAGTAATCCCATTTACAATAGCTACAGATAAAATAAAATACCCAGGAATAAACTTAATGAAAGAAGTGAAAGATCTCTATAATGAAAACTATAAAACATTGATGAAAGAAATTGAAGAGGTCACAAAAAAATGGAAAGATATTCCATGCTCATAGATTGGAAGAATAAATATTGTTAAAACACCTATACTACCCAAAACAATCTACAGATTCAATACAATCCTCATCAAAATGCCAGTGACATTCTTTGCAGGAATAGAAAAAATAATGCTAAAATTATATGGAACCACAAAAGACCCAGAATAACCAAAGACATCCTGAGCAAATAGAATAAAATCAAAATGTTGAGGAATCAACATTACCTGACTTCAAATTCTACTACAGAACTGCAGTGACCAAAAGAGCATGGTACTGGCATAAAAACAGATATATAGACCAGTGGAACAGAATAGAGAATCCAGAAATAAATGCACACATCTATGGTGAACTCATCCTTGTCAAAGGTGCCAAGAACATACATTGGGGAAAGGACAGTCTCTTCAATAAATGCTGGTGGGAAAATTGGATATCCATATGCAGAAGAAGTTCCTGTTATCTCTCTCCATACACAAAAATAAAATCAAAATGGATTAAAGTCTTAAATCTAAGACCTGAAACTGTGAAACTACTAAAAGAAAACATTGGGGAAATGCTCTAGGACATTGGTCTGGGCGAGGACTTCTTGAGTAATACCTCCAAAACACAGGCAACCAAAGCAAAATTGGACAAATGGGATCACATCAAGCTAAAAAGCTTCTGCACAGCAAAGGAAACAATCAACTAAGGGAAGAGACAACCCACAGAATTGGAGAAAATATTTGCAAACTACCCATGTGGCAAGAGACTAATAACTAGAAAATATAAGGAGTTCCAACAACTCAATAAGAAAAAAATCAAATAATCCAATTAAAAATGGACAAAGGATCTAAATAGACATTTCTCAAAAGAAGACATACAAATGGCCAACAGGTATATGAAAAAATGATCAACATCATTAGTCATCAGAGAAATGCAAATCAAAACTACAATGAGATATTATCTCACTCCAGTTAAAATGGCTTTTATCAAAAAGACAGGCAATAACAAATGCTGGTGAGGATGTGGAGAAAGGGGAACCCTCTTACACTGTTGGTGGGAATATAAATTAGTGCAACCGCTATAGAAAACAGTATGGAGGTTCTTAAAAAAACTGAAAATGGAACTACTGTATGACCTAGCAATTATCACTCCTATTCCCACAGGAGGGAAAATGCTTACTATATGATTATAAGAAAAAATCCCACTGCTGGGTATATATCTGAAGGAGGAGAAATCAGTATATCAAAAAGATACCTGCACTCCCATGTTTATTGCAGCATTATTCACAATAGCCAAGATTTGGAATCAACCTTAGTGTCTATCAATAGATGAATGAATAAAGAAATTGTGGTGCATATACATAATGGAATATTGTATAGCCACAAAAATGAATGAAATCCTGCCATTTGCAACAACATGAATGGAACTGAAGAACATTATGTTAAGTGAAATAAGCCAAGCACAGAAAGACAAATCTCACATGTTCTCACTCATATGTGGGAGCTAAATATTAAAAACAACTGATCTCATGGAGACAGAGAGTAGAATGATGGTTACCAGAGGCTGGGAAGGGTAGCGGGGTGGGGAGATAAAGTGGGGTTGGTTAATGGGTGCAAAAATATAGTTAGATAGTTACAATGAACAATGCTTGATAACACAACAGAGTGACTATCATCAACAATAAGTTAGGATATGCTTTAAAATAACTAAGAGAGTGGAATTAGTATGTTCCTAACACAAACAAATGATAAATGCCTGAGGGGATGAATACCTCAATTACCCTGATTTGATTAATTCACATTGTATGCCTGTATCAAATCATCACATGTACCCTATAAAGATATACAACTGTTATATACCCATAATAATTAAAAATTTAAAAGAATGTAAAACAAAATAAAAATAAACAAAACTTAGCAATCTGAGTGGTTGGTTCATAGGTGTTTAGTATATTAAATTTATATTTTTTTCTTATGTTTTAATTATATCATAATTAAAATTTTATTAAAATTTGAAACTTTAAATAATTGTGAGAAAGTATAGGTGAATATTTTTCTGCTCATGGAAGAAGGGAAGGCCTTTTAAATATAAAAGCAAAATATAAATCACAAAAGTAAAGGATGACAAATGTGACTACATAAAAACATCAAAACTATATAATAAAAACACATCAAAAATTTTAATTACAAGCTGGGGAAATTATTTATAATATGTGTATGTAAATGATAAGTATAAATATAATCTGTGTTGTTAATGTAAAAAAGCACTTTCAAAATCTATTTGTTCATCAAATTTTGAACAATATCAATAAACAAGAATATCATACAGTTGATGAGTATGCAGTGAGATCTCCACTTTTATCAGCTGCTAGTGGGATTTTAAAATGGTTGACTTTTGTGGATAGCAACTGACAATATTAAAAAGAGCACTAAAATTTTTCATACTAAAAATAGACATTAACCTGATAAAAATGATGATCTCTAAGGAGTGAGGTGACAGAAGTGACTTATAGTTTCTATTTTATACACATCTCCTTTTTTTGTACCTGGTTTGTATTGCTTTTATAATTTAAAATTATAATTACTTTTTAAATTTAAAACATTTTAATAAAAAGCAACCATTTTTATCTTTTGTCCCCAAATTCTACTTCTAAGGACATCATCCTAGGGAAATTATTAGACATGCACAAAAGTTGATACATCAGATGATTTTTGTAAATTTTGTAATACTTGAACATAGACACAATCTAAATATTAAACATTAGAGGAATAATTAAATACATTGTAGTACACAAACATGATGGAGTAATATGCTGATATTAAACATATGTTTTTAAAAATAATCACACAAGAAAATGCTTACTATATGATTTTAAGAAAAAAAAGATAGCTCAATGATGCCATTTGTTGTCAAGTTAATGGAAAAAGGCTTTGCACTGTAATCTAAGTTGAGAAAGGTACAAATGATTTTTATTGTAATAAGGTCATGGTTATTCTGGCAAGGAAGCATTTAATCCCCTATGAAGATCCAATGAAGGATTTTGGCAGGAACAAAAATTCTCCCTCTGTGAGATGTGCTTCTTTGTTTATTTTGTTTTTTCCAAGAATTTAAAAATATCAAATAGGAGACTGCAACCCAGAGTGGAGGATCACCCTGACATTCTTCCGCCTCCATCCCCACTTCCAATTATAGGACTCAGAGCTCCCCACTCTCTTTCTACCAGAAGGAAAGGGCAGTTTTAACTGACAACCAATACTGGAGACCAGGAGTTTATAAGAAGAAAGAACGAGAGGGTGAGAGCGAGAGGGAGAATGAATTGATACTGACCTACGACTTGCAAATATGTGATGAAGGGATAACAGGCACAGAAGAAACACAGGAAGTAGGGACTTCAGGAGGAAGGAAATAAGTTAAAGGACAAACAGACTGAAGAGAAAAGAGAGTAGCATGAGGAAAAGAAAGAGAAGGCATCCTCTTTCACACAGCTAGAGAAAAACTTCTCAAGGGAAAGTATAGTCAACACGCCCTCCATAAATAGGACAGGAATGAAAAATTGGGGGCTCACAGACCAATTTTACATGCACTCTCCATCCCCACCACTCTGTACAGTTTGGATTAATCAACAGAGGACTTGAGAAAAGGCCAGCTTGAATTCCTTTCTGTGATGTTTACTTGTGGGTCACAAGATAATCACTGGCATAAGGAGGGGAAGAATCACTCCTACTCCCACAGGAGGGCAAGTAATGGTCTATGGGGTTCAGGTGAGACGTGCCAAAGAGGCAATAACTCAGCCAGAAAACTTGCCCTTCATCTCCTCCTCTCCAGAGAATATCTAAAGATACATAATATGGGCCAAAAAGTAAGGACCCTACTCTACAATATATGTACACATAAATATATATTTCAAAATTGTCTATGCATATATGTGTACATAGAAAAAGAAAAAAAGGAAATGACTTAAAATATGATCAATGTTTTCCTAGGATTTGGAATTATAAGTGATTTTTATTTCCTCATGCAGCACAATTATCTTTTAAAATATTAACATATATTTTTTATCCATCTTGGTAATTCCTTTTTGTCCTACAGTACATTCCACAATTAAAATTAGACCCTGGCACTGAAGCTTGTTGCCCTGGGGAAGGGAGGACAAAAAATAACCTAGCATTACAAATAGTCAAATTTTTTACATTGGCGTTTCAGAATAATATTGTAAAATTCTTAGCTAAGAGGAGAGTGTGAAGGTCAAACAAACTTTAGTTTGTTAGAGTGAGGCACTTGAGAGAGATAAGGAGTATTTTGGAATTCCAAAAACTTGCCTTTGCATATCAAGAGCAAAGACTGGTGGACCCAGGATTTATATCATGAACCATCTAGTAGGGAAGAATTCTTAATGATATAGGAGCAGTTTCCCAGCCACAAAAAGAGGAAAGGAGACTCCTTTTTATACTGGGGGAGAAATATGGAGAGGATTAAGAGATTCCAGCAAGAGACTACAGATGCTAGTGTGCGGCCATTCTCCTTGACCCTCTCCCCATGTCAAAACCCATTGAAATGAGGGTGAGAATTGCAAAAATTTCAGATATATCTAAGAATTCCAAATGTGCCCCACTTCCCAACTACATCTTTTGGAGGAGGCTAATTCTAAGATTGCCTTAGGTTGACCATGGAATGGCTGTGTTGGAGTAGAGATGGCAGTGTAGCATGTTTAGGCAGAGAGGAATTGATATATCACCACTTCCCCCAGAATTTCGCTTGACTTCCAAGATATATGCAGGAAATCTTAAAAGTTCCCAGGTGCCCGAATTGAGCAAGGAAAATGACTAAGAATTGAGAAATGGTATGTCTGCCAGGGTGTCATCATAGCACAGGGAGAGGGAACTGAGTAGTAGAAGATACAGATCGAACAGCCAGAGTCTGACGCCAGTAAATTTCACTGAGTTTCAGCAACTCTGCTCCTCTATGTGAGCTGAAAAGAGGGTTCAGTTGGCCTGAAATTACTTCCAGGTTTCCTATCCCGCCATACGCTTATTCCACCTTCAACCCATCACTAGGAATTGCCCATAACCAAGGGTGTTACACAAATCGGCACATTAGCATCGAATGCAGACAAGATGATACCCAAGACCAGGTTAGACAAGCTACAAACACCTCAGTTGGAGGTCAATAAGAATAGAAGGTTGCCACTCAGACCAAAAGGAAATTAGAACACCCAGAAAAAGGGAAGAAGAGTTGAGCAGGGAGAATCATAAGGGACTGAGTTTAAAACCAGAAATGCTTAAGGTATCTTATATTGTAGGACTAAGTTTACTTCATAAAGTTGAAACGCAGGTTAAAATCTAGGTGAATTTCAGTTATAGAGAAATAAAGAACGTTACATTATTGTACATTTGAGTTTGTGACTGTGGAATTTTCTACTTGCTATATTTCTTTAAAATTTCTAGAAGCTTCCGAATCTACTGCATATTTGCATTTATTCCTTTGAACCCAAACAAAACAAACATTAAAATAAAGCTGTCAACATTTTCAAAGATACAGATTCATGTATGTTACTTTTAAAGTTCTGGACTGGTAGAAGTCTGCATTTACATCTAGAGGCACTATAAAAGAGTGTGTCCTGCATTGGAAAGCAGAGTGCACAAGTTAGAAGCTAATAGTGACTTGCTAGATATATTTTAAATCAATATACATTAAATTTGTTAGAAGCTGTTAAAATCCATAAGTGAGTGTTTGGAGAGAAAATCTTTTATATTAAGAAAAAGTAGAAGTTCTTCCTTTCAAATAGGAGAGTGACATTTGATAAATACCTTGGTAAAGGTATAAACAAAGTGCTATGGGAGCCATTAGTTCTTCTGAAAGGTTCATAAATCTCTTGCAAGTTGAATCTGCAAAACTAAACATATAAAGTGATGACAGTGAACACTGAATGTTTCCTTTTCTTTGACAAATCCCCATAATGGGTGTGTGACTGATGTTAAGGTAAAGAGGACATAATCAGGAATGCTTTTTGCTGCCCTGAAGTATATGTGGTGTTACTAAGGACAGAGAAGAATAAACTTTTTTCTGTCATTGTTGTACTCGAGTCAGGGATTTCAAACTCTTAGTACTCTAGCTGAACTAGCCCAAACACATGTTTATTTGGGCTCACAATTTTCTTTTAAATAAATGTAAATGCCCTTAGGTACATCATATGCTCTGCAATTCACCATTGGACACACTATTCCCTTTTGAAAAATCAGCACCATGCAATCATTAGGAATAGAGACTCTAGAAGTCAGAGCACATGAGTTGAAATTCAGTATCCATCACTTACTAGCCATCTGACCTTGGAAAAATGATTTAACCTCTTTGTGCTTTGGTTTTCTCATCTCTAAAATGGGGATAGTAAAAGTAGGGTTGAGGTGAAAATTAAATGAGTTAAAACTTATAAAGCACTTAGAATAATGCCCAACACACAGTGAAGCCAAATGAATATTAGCTTACCTCCCTGGCCCCTGTAAGCATTTGGGCTCATACCCCTGGCTTAATTTTATCCCCGAGAAAGCTTTCATCTTGACCCTTCATTTAAGCAATTTGGATGGCCCTCCCTACATGATGTGAAATGAGGAATTCCAAAGAGTTCCATTTCCACAGATTCCCCTTATATGTACCACATGACTGACCCATTGCCATTATCATAAAAATCTTCTGAGCTACTTTAAACTCTAGAGATACTGAGGGTACAAGATACAGTCTCTGTTTTTAAAGCAGATTACTGCCCAATGAGAGAGACTGGAATTGTACATGATAAATGCAGAAGATTACATATGCTCAATGCTAGATGGCTGAAGTTTGTTGGAGAAAGCAGTGATCATAAAGGGATGGACCAGGTAGGTTCTACAGAGAGTATGGGTGTTGAGCTAGTTCTTGAAGGAAGAGTATGACTTGAATCTGCCTAGGGAGTAGATAGAGGAAGGCATTCTGAAGAAGATCCATGTGAGCAAAATATGGAGGCAAGAACATAGTCTGAAAGCTTGAGCAATAACACACAGATTAAATTTGAATAGGGAGTTGGTGGCTATGTGTCAGAAATTATAGGAGATGAGGCTGGGCCCGTGGATGAGAACTGCATTGTGGAGAGCACTGAATGCCAGATAAAGGGCTATAGGTTTTATCTTGAAAGCAGTAGGGAGTCTATAAAGATTTACGATCTGGGAGAGGTTAGAAGACAGAGAGAGGGAATGATTTTTGCAAAAGAATATTTTATGAAGACTAATCTGTTAGCAGGGTGGAGGATGAACAGGGCCAGTGGATAGCAGGGCAGTTAGGACATCAGAGAGGAAACAGGAAGACTAGCTGGGAGACTGTTGCAATAAACAGTCTAAGATTAAGCTGACCTAGGTCTGAATCAGGGTGGGACCTGGAAAGGAAAGGAGGCAAGTCAATAACATTATTAAGGAAAGGAAGGCCCTCAAGAATTCTGTTTTCCCATAGCTTTATGTGCACTTGTCCATACTGAAGTACACCAAAACATTCTATTTCTTTCTAACATGTCTATTTCTTCTTAACCTAAAAGCTCCTCCAGGTTATGGGGTTTGTCAGATTTTTTTTTTTTTTTTTCGTCTCTCTAGAACCTAGCACAATGCCTGACACATATTAAAGTTTTAAAAAGTATAAAACTGAACTGAAGATCAATAGAACTGGGTAACTTTTGATAAATGCAGAAAGAGTAGCTGTTGAGGCTGCTTTGTACTTGGAAAATTAAGAAAATATGACAAAAAGAAGTAGTAGCTCTGGAAGAGGAGCAGATTTGGGGGGAAAGGGAAAAAATTTCCAGGAGTGAGAGCTTTCAATCTCTCTCTTTCTCTCTCTCTCATCTCTCTCAACTGGTAAAATTATTATTTTGGAGGGATAACAAGGCTATATACTCTAATAACTTGGTGCATATATGTTATTATATAACTATAAGAAATAGAGCTTCATGGGGAATGGGACATAGGAGCAATCAGTTTGAGCTTAAAGGATGAAAGGATACAGAGCATCTGGGTGACCTGGCAGATGAAATGGAGGGAGGAGTTAGGGAACCTGAGGTGGGGTACTTAAAGGGGGGGGGCTCTAAAAGAGTAAAGCATTCACTGACCAATATAACAATCAGATTAATGTCACCATGACTATCAGCTTTAGGTTTGACCTTTCACTGTCCCTGAAAAGATGACGCCACATACTATTAATGGAAATGTGAAAGAGGAAATTTCAAATATAGTCATGTCACCTTTGTGTTAACCAGCCTGCTATGGTCCACAACTGTACTTCCATTTCCATAGGCCCAGGGACACTGCTTATCTTAGGGACTATCATTTGAACAGTTAAAAAAAATGCAGAAAACTATCTCTTATCTCCTGGAGGTAGATGGATTTCAGTGTTAAAGGAACTTATAAAATTTGACAATTTCCCAGTGGCAAGGCATGGCCTTTTTACTGAACTGCTCAAGATGTATCTGCTCCCTTTTTTATCCTGAGACATAACCATGAAATGGCTTGGTTGCCTTCTAATTCTCTAGCAGTAATATAACTGTCAATATGGCTCAAATGAGTCATCACCATCAATGAGGCATAGGCTTTGCACAGGTTGGAACATACACTGATGCTCAATAAATGTTTCTTGAATTAAACTGAATTGTACTTGTAATGGTGGTGATGAATTTGCCCTGATTTAGCCACGTGTGGGCAAAAGCAGCCCAGTTGTGATATTTGTGGTCAAGGTTTAGGTATGTACTATGACCAGGAAATGGAGCAAATAAACATAACAAAACTATTGAGGCAGAGTGGGAAACTAGAAATTCATGGGCTTTAGAATAAGACATACTCAGATTTGAGTCCTGGCTTTGACACTAGGTCTGTGAACTTGGGTAAGTGTATTAACTTCTCTGTACTCCACTACTGCATCTTCAAAATGAGGATTATAATAATGTCTATATCATACAGTTGTTATTAGAATTAAATGGTATGATCCATAATCATTTTATGATACACTTATGAGCATGGTATACTCATGAGCATCAGACAAGCAATATTTGCCTCATGAGCTTAAGTGCCTTACCCAGGTGAGTAAAGCATTGTATCATTACAGCTAGACTGGTGTGGTAGACAGAATAATGGCCCCCCAAAGATGTTCATGTTCTAATCCCTATCAATATGTTATTTTACATGGCAAAATGGATTTTCAAATGTTATAAAGTTAAAGATCTTGAGGTGGGTAGATTATCCTACATTATTCAGGTGGGCCCCATGTAAGAGTCCTTACAAGAGGAAGGCAAAAGAGTCAAAGGCAGAAAAAGGAGATGTGATGACGGAAACGGAGGTTGAAGTGATATGCTTTGAAGATGGGGGAGGGAGACATAAGACAAGGAATCCAGAGGACCTCTAGAAACTGGAAAAGGCAAGGAAATAAATTCTTCCCTAGAGCCTTCAAAATGAACATAGCCCCATATAGCCCCATATAGCCACCTTGACTTGAAGACTTCTTACCTCCACAACTGCAAGATAATAAATTAGTGTTGTTTTAAGCCACTAAGTTTGTGGTAATTTGTTACAGCAGAAAAAGGAAACTAAGAAATCTGGATTTGGTTAAAAAAATAAAAAGGATTCAGCAAGCTGTCCTCATCCTTCAAAAAATCAGCTTTAGGGCTGGGTATCATCAAATATCTCCATAACTTGGCATGATAGCAGCCATTGCCCATAAAATAGCAAAAAAGAGGAAAAAAAAAAAACCACCTGAATTCCTCTTCCAAATTACAGCTTCACTCTAGAACACAAGCTCTTGATTGTTATCACTGGTGACATTTCTTAGAACATGGTCCTAGAATAGCTAATATGGGCTAAAAGGAAAAGTTTGTATTGATATTTGTGACCTTCCTTATGGATAATCTTCACTGTGGGGATGCAATAAATAGCAAGAAAGATGGTCATCATTCCCTTTACTCTTTCAAGAACAATGGCCTGCTTCACCCTCTTGTGCCTAAGGGGTGAGTCCAATCTAGTGACTGGCACTGTTCTTATGGGCAATACAAGAAGCCTTCTGGTTCCTGCTCAACAGCATCCAATTGCATTGGATGCTGAGGTGACATGGGCAACACTCCAACTCTGTAATTGTGCCATTTGTACTGCTTTGGTGTGAGACAGAGAAAGGAGATCTGAGCTACTATAGAAATATGCTTGGGTAAGTTGCTTGCCGTTGTCCTGGGGCCTGTGCATAATTTCAGAAGAAAATGAGACATATTTGAATGTTCACTTTCACTAGATTAGGAATGTGCTACTTTCAATTTACAAAACCACTGAAGCATTTTGCTCAATACTGAACCAATGCTAACTTATTTTCAAAAAAGACTACCTTACCATGTAATGCATTGTAACTGTGCAAAGGATGGTTGGGAATTCCATTCCTTCCTTCATTATTGTGCATTTTTTAAAATGTAGAATTCAGTGTAAAAATCACAATGGACACAATGTTTATATTCTCCTGTCAGTGTCAATATATTCAGCTTT
This sequence comes from Daubentonia madagascariensis, assembly GCA_023783475.1. Taxonomy (NCBI): domain Eukaryota; kingdom Metazoa; phylum Chordata; class Mammalia; order Primates; family Daubentoniidae; genus Daubentonia; species Daubentonia madagascariensis. Next base: position 6,412 of record JAKFHU010000595.1, on the reverse strand, counting down.
ATTTTTTAAAGAAGCAGCTTCTCTCTGTTGAAAATAAAATCTTAACCATTAAATTATTGGGGGAAAAATATCAGATATATTCTGAGAAGACCAAACTTTGTATTTCCTCTACATATTGTTCATGGTAATTCCAGATGTCTAATGGTCATTAGCCTGTAATCATTACCCAACTAATAGGATCTCTGTACTAACTCCCCCCTTTTCAGTAAATGACCAATATTAGAAGTCAAGCTCATATTCCAGACCTCAATATAATGCCTGGCATTCGGGCATACATGTATTTATTCATCCCTCCACTCATTCAACAGATATTTATTGAGCACCTATCTTTTACCAGGTTCATGGTGTTGGGAAAATAGAAGTGAACAAGATAGGTCCTTGGCCTCACAGAGCTTAAAGTCTAATGAATGGTACATAGTAGACATGTTTATATGTTTGATAAATGAATAAATGTATTTATTCATCTATAGTTCGAAAGCTAATTTATGTGCATGTGTGTCTGTAATCATATGGTGTTTAGAACTAAAGAGGTGAGAAGACAACATGGGGGTAATGAATCTCCTATACCTGTGCCACTGACAGCTCTCGTTCTAGCACATGACCACTGATGGTAACACGATAATCCTGAGATTTTCAATTATGGTAACTACATTCTTATTAAGGCAGGAAAATAGACTCAGATACTTTTAACAAGAATTGGGAAGAAAAGGATTTCCAAGTAGCCTTTAAAAAATCTAATTATCTCAGAGTCAGCAAAGAGTAGTGGTTTCCAAAGAACACAGGATATGGAGTCAGAGAGCCTGGATTTGAATCTCAGCTCTGTCATGTGGATTTGGATGCCTCTCTAAACCTCAATGTAATGTTTAAGATGGGGATAATAATATTGGCCCAAAAGAGTTCTGAGGATTAAATGAGACAATGCAGGCAAATCACTTACCATAAAGCTCAATACAAAGTATAATAGTAGTAATAATAGTTGCTGTTATTGTTTTTGGTATTGTGCTGAATTCTCACAGATTCAGTTAACTAAGAATTTACTACATCCTGGCTACCCAAACCTCCTGGGCTTTCAAATGAAACCACAAGTGAAAATGTGTCACAGAAAAGAAAATGTGATTTTGATCCTTTCTGACCAATACACCCCCTCCATGGTGTCTTCTCTCTCTCTTTAGTTCTAAGAACTTAGTTCTAAGTTACAATCTCTCTCCATTTCTCTCTCTCTCTCTCTCTCTCTCTCTGTCTCTCTCTCTCTCTCACACACACACACACACACACACAGAGGAATTAAGCCAGAGATGGTTCACCAGCTGTGATGGATTGATAGTTTCTGCCTAATTTGTTGAGAAGGACTCTGAGATCGCATTAAGAATCAACATATAAAAGTAGCATGATTGATTAGTAGTGTCAGTTGGGGACTTGGATTAGTAAGTGATAGTATGCTTACTCTACCATCAAGAAAGGATAGGTTATTAACACTTCAGTATGATTTTAAATGTCTTTTTTTTTAATTTTTGGAATACACACATGCCTTTTAAATTTTAGTGTTTATTGTGGAATAAAAGTCTTGGCTTCCCGTTAAAGAAATTTTTGGCATTAGGAGGCAAGAGAGAGATTTTGTTGTAAGGGCAGCATTGCCTTTCTGAAACTGTATCATATGATATAATGACGGCTTTACTCTTGCATAAGTTGGGCCTTAATTTTGTGATTCCACAGATTTATTTGTCATAGACAAACGTAAGACAACATACTTCCCTTAATAAAAGTTTCACTAACGACCTATCAAAGAGATAAGATTGTATATTCATACAATGGAATACTAATCAGCAATTAAAAATGAAAGAATTACTATATATGCAACAATATGAATAAATCTCACGGACATTTTGCTGAGGAAAAAAAGGCCAGACACAAAAAGGTACATATTATATGATTCTATTTATGTATATGAATTTCTAAAACACGTAGACCTGCTTTATGAGGCAGTTCTTAGACTTGATTGTGCAACAGAATCACCTGGAGAGCTTGTTAAAACACAGTTCTCTGGGCACCGTTCCCAGAGTTTCTAATTCAATTGGTCTGGGGTGGGGCCTGAGAATTTGCATTTCTAATGAGTTCCCAGGTAATGATGATGCTGTTGGTTCAGGATCCACAATATGAGAGCCACTGATAGATGGTGATAGAAGTCGGAATTGTAGTTACCTCTTGAGTGTGTGTGTGTGTATGGGGGAGTTGGTATTGATGGGGAAGGAGCACAAAGGAACTTGCTAGGATGATGTAAGCGTTCTGTATTTTAACCTGGGTGGTGATCATATAGATATATACATAGGTAAAATATTAACCAGCTATATCCTTCAGATTTGTGTCTTTTACTGCATGTAAATTATACCTTTAATTAGAGGAAAGAACATGGGCTTTGGAATCAAGCAAATCAAATTTAAATTCCCAGCTTTGCCACTTACCAGGTCTGTGATGTTTGGCAAGTTACTTCACTTAGCCAAGCCTTACTATTTTCACATATAAAATAGGGTTCATAACAGTACTATTAAGGTGGTTGTGAGAATTCAATAAAATGATCCCTGTATGGTTCCAAGTACCATATTTGGCACCGAGTAAATACTTTGTAAAATGTTTGCTATTATTTTGAAATGTGAGTCTAAATTACAGGGATCAAGGAGTTGCTCTCTTCTCTCCTCCCCCCACACTCCTATTCCTTGTCTCCATTTGCACTGGCATTCTTCATCGTAGAAAAGCCCTCATTCCCTCATTCGTTAACACCACCTTGACTAGTGGAGTTTCTACTGAAACAGAACTATTTCTTTCTCCACAATAACACCAGCAGGCCCTGGCCTGGAACCACCTGCCTCCCTGCAGCTGTATCAATCAAGACACGTGCACCTTGGTGCTCACCATGGGCACAGAGTGTTTCATGAATGTTACTGAGAGTCCCTGGACTAGGTAAACTACCCATGAAATCCAATTCAACTTGGGGAAATACGTTATAAATATGACTCAATGAAAACACCTCTCTGAGGAAATAATTTTGGCCGTGATTCACTCCAAGGACACAAACTGAAGGCAAACATGTGCAGGTCACAGATTCAAGCCCTTCTTCTATGTTTGCAGTGCTCTTTGAACTTACAGCCTCTATATACTTGCTTTTAGGCTCTTTAAATACTGCTAGTTCTCAAAATCCACTCTAATAGGGACATTTATCTGATTAATTCATTACTGCCCTCTCTCATCTCATGATATCAGGTAAGACTCAGCATTTAGTTTGATTCAAGGCATACTGTTTGAGCCCTTTCTCTGTGCCAACCACTGTGCTATCTGATGCAGATACAGACCCAAAGCATACCTGATCCCAACCTTTGTGCATTCTGTGAATGGGGTAAGAAACCACATAAGCAGATGATGATAGTTAAAGCAAAGTGTATCAAGTTAACACTGAATGGAATACTGAACAAATATTCTAAAAAAAAAAGAAAGAAAAAAATAACACTGAAGAGAAGTATCTAAATCTATATTGGAAGGCAGGGCCTATGGGGGAGTGCTAAGAAATACTTCCTGAAAGAGATCATCTATGAAGATTTTCAGAATCAGAGGAAGTAGGCTAAAGGCAGGAGCTCATTTCAGCATAAAGGCAGAAGAGATAAGATGTTTGGATGGGGGTGGGAAAGAATATTTAAGGACCACATTTCATGTGCAGGCAGGTGTGAAATATCCCACAGAGGATCAAGGAATGACGGGCCTGGTTGGACCTAGAAACAAGCATGGATGTAGCCATTTTGCCAAGGGTCCAAGCTTATCCAAAGCACAGTTGAATCAAGGCTCTTTCCTGCCACACCTTTTTTGTGTACTTCTACCCTACATTACTCAACCCCCAAATTAACCTTCCTAGGCCTGGGGATAGAGGCCCCAAGAGCATAGATGCTACTATTGAACTGAGAAGGACTTTGAAAACAGCCCCATGACACACAGCTCAGAAAGCTATAGACATCTATGAGTCCTGCTCTGCTCTTCCCCACTCCATCTCCACCCTACTCAGGAAAAAAATAACCATTTATAAACTGGGGAGTTGAAGAGCCAAGAATAGGTGCAATAAAACATGTTGCTTTTGAAGATTGATTTTGTGCTTATTAGTGGGGAAAAAGCAGCCTCACTTTTATTGCAAAGCCCTGCAATTGATTAGACAGAGTGAAGACTCATCATTTTTCCCCAGCGTTTTTATTAAAATAAATAAGGCATTTTGTTTTCCACAAGATTATTATGCAATTGCACAGCACATTTTTTTCCACCCCTCTGTTTTATAAGGTTTTTCCTGCAGGCAGGCCTGTTATGTAACCCTAACCCTGGCCCTTTATAATCGATCATGTCACAGAGGTACTAACTCATTGTCCTCCAAGCAAGCACGTGAAATGCCATCCCTGAGAACTGGGGCCTGTTGTCAGGATTCTGTTAAGAGTCCCATCATTCATCCTCTGGCCACAATAATGATATCCTTTGAAAAGTGGTGGCTGGGAGGATCAAACATTTTTCCCTCTCCCCTCATGTTCACAGAGAAAAAGGGCTGACCCAAATTCCACCAATACTTTATATGGAGGGTAGATGATAACCAACAGAGAAAAACACAAACAAAAACATCAGGAAGTGAAATTGTTGTACATATGTGTGTGTGTGTGTGTGTGTGTGTGTGTGTGTGTGTGTATACGTATTTAGAGAGAGAGAGAGGGAGGGAGAAAGCAAATCCTAAATGAAAGCCCCCTGAATCCTCTATCTAAATCACAAGGTAAAGAGAATCCTTTAGCCAGGTGATGTGTTTTGCTTCAAAGGAAAATAACATCCTGCCATATATGCAGTATTTTGGCCACCGAAAAAGCAGTGTGACCTTGAGCAAGTTAATTCAGTTTTCTGGGCTTCAGTTTCCTCATCTATAAAAGGATGAATAGAGTATCAAAGGCCCTTCCAGCTGTGATGTTTCCTAAAACCTTAGAACCACTTCAGTTACCATGGTATAGGTTCAGGGCTGCTGCAATGCCCAAGCCCAGCTCTGGTGAGTAACATATTTGCAGGGATCTGGATGGTTTCTAGGCTTTGTTTTATTCTTTAGCCACAAGCTGTTACAGTACTCCTCCCAGCTGCTTCATAAAGTATCTTCTCAGCCACAGAAGAATATGGTGAAAAGGTGAGCTGTAGGTCCAACTCCAAGCACTGGTCTCTGATCCCCTGAGCCTACAATGATACTAAATGAACATTCCTTCCCCTAGATGCTTCCTATAGCATTCATTTTCTCTAGCACTCTTTTGTGGGTACATTTGTGTTGCATTTTTTCATGTGTATTTCTGAAGGTGTATGTGTGTGTGCTAGAGAAAGACAGAGGGAGAGAGAATCTGACCAGCTGAAAAACTCCTTGAGAGTATAGAATGTGTCGTCTACCTCTTTCCTCTTTCATCTGAGTGACAATACAAAATAATTCTTAAGCATGCTGGCTCTGAAGCCAGGCCATCTGCCTTCAAATCTCAGCTCCATCACCTACAATATGTATGAGATTTAACAAGTTATTTAACCTCTCTGAGACTCAGTTTTCTGATCTGCAAGATGGGGATGGTAATAGTTTCTACCTCATAAGGATCTTGTGAAGATTATATACGTATAATATGAAAATGAGTTTACATGAAGATTTTATGTAAAGCACTTAAAACATTGCCTGGTACACAGCAAGTATTTCATAAATATTAGCTATTATTACTATCTTATTATTTGAAAACTCAGAAAATGCAAACCACACATGGGCTAGAAGCGATTAAGCCAATCTATCCCATACATTTGCTTTATTATTTTATGATTTACTTAAAATATTGCAACAGTAAAACATGTTCATCTAAATAATTTGAAATAATGCAGACATCTAAAAAGTAAACAGGGAAAGTGACACTTTAAGACTCCTACCCCCCAACAACACGCATATCTTTCCGGATTTTTAAAATCCAAATATAAGTATATACCATTTGGGGTCCTTTTTAACTTTACAAAATAAAATTGATATCACATACTCTACTGAAACTTGCTTTTATATCTGAACAATGAATCATAGAAATACTTCCATGTCCCTGCATCCAATATACTTCATTTTTAAATGGCTGCATAATATTTCATCATATGAATGTGCTACAATGCTTAATCATTCTACATCAGTCTATTACAACTAAATATACAATACCCATCTTTTGTATATGTCTCCAAACACAAATGGGGGTATTTTTCTCGGATATATTCATAGAAATGGAATTGCTGAGCTGATGCAAAGGCTCATTTTATAGAAACTGCTAAACCATCTTCCAAACGGTTGTGCCTATTTATGCTCCTATAAGCAGTATATATGAATGCATGTTCCCCACATCCTCTCCAACACTTA
>JAKFHU010000594.1:0-51642 GCA_023783475.1 Daubentonia madagascariensis | reverse complement strand
GGGGACCCCAGTCCAGGGGTGACAAAAAGAGGTGCCAAAAGGGTGAGGGTGAGTAAGGGGAGTAGGGGACTCTGGAAAATTTGCAAAAACATTTCCTGTGGGAAAAGGCCTCTTTTTTACCACGGGAAAAGAGAGCTGCAGGGGAATTTGCATTTCCCAATTTAAGATAAATTTTTGGAAAAATTTTCGGGAGGGGAAAAAAGGGGAAAATAAAAAAACCGGGTGAGGGGATAATTCCACTATTTTTGGGGAAATAGCATTTTTAAATTGTTGCAATAAAGGAAGCCTCTAAACCAATATCATGAGATCCGGAAAAACCCAAAACAGTTTTGGGGGGCCCTGTAAGTGCGGGAGCAGTTGGGTTTTCTTCTGAAAAAACTGCATTTGCCCCCAAATTGGGGCACAGATGTGCAAAAGCCCAAAGGTGGTCTGGTTCACACATTGTTCCCTAGGTAGGGGGCAGCCTTTCTCCCTGCCCTAACTTTACCCTGAGCCAGCATTTGTATTGACTCCTAACTACTTCCTAGAATCAGAGTATTGTAGAACTAGGACGTCCTTAGAGAAATTGTGTTCTAACATTTTCATTTCACAAGTGAGGAAACTGAGGCTCAGAGAGGTCAGATTGACCTGTTCAAGTTCTCCCGTTATGGTAGCATCATTACCAGGTTACAGAACCTGAGTGCCTTGCCAGGACTCTTTGCTCTGAGTAAAGACCGGAAATCAGGAGAAATAGAACTTTTAATTCAGGCATTTTTTTTTTTGTCCACTAGATCACAGTACAGCTATTACAACTACAATCTTTAGTGTCCCATTTTACTTGTGCAGATCACGTGCCATTTCCTAGAGTTCAAATATAGCCCAGACCAGTTGGTAAATCTAAAGGGTCGTTGTTTACCCTTTTCAAGCCTGGCTTCTGATCCTATGTCAAAACCACTACCTGAGAGTTAGTTTCCCAAGAAATGCTTTTTGACAGAAAAAAAGGTACTAAACTCTCTGAGCTTCAGATTACTCATCTATAAAGTGGTTATAATAATAATGACTGATAATTCATACATGAATAAAGGTGATATATGACATATGATTTATATGGAGAAAGATAGGCTAAATTCTGGAAAGGCAGACAAAAATCATGAAAAACTTGTACCATTACAAAACTAAAAAGAATATATAGATATTAATGAGAATTGGGGTATGTAGCAAGCATCAATGCATAGAACACTTCCTAATAAATGAAGTCCTTTTATCATATATGCTACATTATGGAAGTGAATATTATGTACTCTCTTTTAGTGAGTACTACTGACCAAAAGAAAACAATCCCACAGTGGAAGGTAGTTTTGAAAGAATTTCTAACTAGTACATATAGACGGAGAAACCATGTCAGTAAAAAGTGTGCAACAAGCAGCAAAATGAGTCAATGTGAATGCATATGTATACATGTATCCATAATATATGTAGACAAATATTTCAATAAAAAGCGGTACAAAACCAACAATATTACAATATACCCAAATAATTTTAAAGGAAAGAAGGAAAAGGAAAAAAAAGGTACAAAGCAGAGAGTAAAGCTGTAAGTGTAAAGGAATTCCATTATTGTGCTCAGTCATATTTCTCTGAATATTACAGGTATCAATCCTACTAGAAATAGATTTTAAAATTAATATAGCCATATAACAATTAGAAAAGAACACTTAAAAATCATCCTGAAGACTTTCATATTTATTCTCAAATACAGATAATAATCAACTTCAATATCCAGGAAAATATCATTCCCAAAGCCTACGAAAATCATCACTGCCAGAATCTAATTGAAAAAAATTTTGTGTGTAGGAAAACCCAAAGGACTCTATGAAATTTTTTTAGGTGAATGTGGAATTAGAGATGTAGGGCTTTTTCTTTTTATTCTTAAGTTTAAAAACAGTTAATGACCACTAATTAGTATATATATACTCTGCTTTAGGATGAAAAAATAAAGATGAAAAACAACCTTTACTTGAAACCTGCTTGTCACACAAAGGAATGTGTCCTTCAGATGCCAGGTAAGAGACCTCATTTTTTAAAAAGCTTAATTTTATTTTTAATAGGAGTCCCTGGTAAGTGAGATGCTCTCCCGACACACCAATGCAGCAGCCAGGCACCTTATAGCAGAGGGCAGGGCATTTCTACTAGCTCTTCCTCAGTATCATGGACAAGAACCTCGTATTAGGACACAGGCAGTGACTCTCCTAGTTCTTACTGGCTATCATTTGATGTCATTGTTTCTTGGTTTTCTTTCTATTTCATAGAGTTGTTATAAGTCCAATAAAAAGTAAAGTGATTTCTAAAATATGAAATGTTTTACAAATCCTAGCATTCTTATATAAGGTCCTTTCAATTCTTTTCACTCTCCTGAGCGAGTAAAAACACTTGACTCCATGGATTAGGGGAGTGAGTGGAGCTCTTCCTCATGAAATATAGAAGCAAGGACAGGTTCTGAGCCTGCTTGCTTTGGACAGGACTCTGGACACAAGGTCTTAAATCCTGGCATAAACTAAGGAACGTTAAAATGTCCCTAGCACAGTAAGAGTTCTGAAGTGCCTTCCAAAGAGACTAAAGCAATATATCAGGGAAGGGAGCTAATTACAGTGTCACAGTGCAGGGGGAATGATCCACGCACTAGGGCAGCAAAACTTGTGTGGCCCTCAGTCTACTCCTGGGGTTATCTTATGGGTGTCATAGATGGCCATTGTAGTGTTCCACCTTCCCACCTATATTAGATGTTCCTATATAGAGCCTGAAAATGGGGAACACTAAGAAAGCTAGTGATAGAAGTCCCAGGGTTTGAAGTCCCAGGACTTAAATTCTGCCCATCTGTGGACTCACTTCTCAGCTGCAGGTTTGATCTTCTTTTATTCCTCTCCCTTTTTGCTCTTTGTACTTACCTTGAAAAGTTGTTTCTGTGATAGGCTGAGCAGACACAGAGTAGTAGGTTCTAGGGGTGGAGGTAGCTGCTAGGACATTTGGTCAGTTGACCGTTCTTTAGCACCATCACCATTTTTGGTTGACAGGCAGAGGACATACTTCCTGTGTATGCCTTAGAGCCATAGGATTTCAGGCAGGGGCCAATTTCTCTAGACGGTAGAGGTCCAAGTCTGTGTTGATTATCATAATAGACCTGGCTTCCTTCCTGGTAGGGAAGTGACAGGCTATGTCCTTGATTTGAAATTTGAGATGATGTCCCCTGAACAAGGCTGGCAGACAGTGATGGATACAGAGGGACTGTGGTCTTGGCATCTGAAGTGTTATCATACTGGGCTGTCATAGACATGGAAGAAACAGTTGTGTCCTGGTCAGTGACAGTCACAGTGAGGTCCCCTGGTGAAGATGACTTTTCAGTGCTTCCTGTGCTATCCCTCTCGAAAACACTTGGATAGGAGGCAGCTGAAGTGGAGAGCTGGCTCTGGCCAGTAACCCCATACAACATGGTTGTGCTAGAATGTTGGTCACGGTAGGGACTCCAGTGCATGGGTGACTGGAAAGAGGTGCCAGAAGGTGATGGTGAGTGAACAGCTGGAGTAGAGACTCTGGAGATGTTGCAGACACTTCCTGCTAGGGAAGCCTCACTTCTTACCACAGGAAGAGAGAGCTGCAGAGAATTTGCAGTTCCAAGTCAAGATGAATTTTGGAAATTTTCTGGAGGGAAAAAGAGGGCGATGAAAAACCTGATGAGAGGGATAGATTCTCACTATATTTGAGGAATAGCATTATCTTAAGGTTGTTGCAATCAAGAAGCCTCTAATACCAATAGTCACTGAGATACCGGAAACCCAACAGTCTATGGGGCCTGTGAAGTGCTGGAGCAGTTGGGTATTCTTCTGATGAACTGCATTTGCACCCAAATGGGGCACAGATGTGCAGAAGACCCAAGTGGTCTGGTTCACACATTGTTCCCTAGGCTAGGAGCAGCCTTCTCCCTGCCCTAACTTTACCCTGAGCCAGCATTTGTATTGACTCCTAACTACTTCCTAGAATCAGAGTATTGTAGAACTAGGACGTCCTTAGAGAAATTGTGTTCTAACATTTTCATTTCACAAGTGAGGAAACTGAGGCTCAGAGAGGTCAGATTGACCTGTTCAAGTTCTCCCGTTATGGTAGCATCATTACCAGGTTACAGAACCTGAGTCCCTTGCCAGGACTCTTTGCTCTGAGTAAAGACTGGAAATAAGGAGAAATAGAACTTTTAATACAGGTATTTTTTTGTCCATTAGATAACAGTACAGCAATTACCACTATAATCTTTAGTGTCCCCTTTTGCTTGTGTGGATCACGTGCCATTTCCTAGAGTTCAAATGTAGCCCAGAACAGTCAGTAAATGTAAAGGGTCTTTTTTTACCCGTTTCAAGCCTGGCTTCAGATCCTAAGTCAAAACCACTACCTTTGAGTTAGTTTCTCAAGAAATGCTTTTTGAAAGAAAAAAGCTACTTAAACTCTCTGAGCTTCAGGTTACTCATCTATAACTTGGTTATAATAATAATAACAGTGATAATTCATACAAGGCTAAAGGTGATATATGACATATGATTTATATGGAGAAAGATATGCTAAATTCTGGAAAGACAGACAAAAATCATGGAAAACTTATGTCATTACAGAGCTAAAAAGAATATATAGATATTAATGAAAATTGGGGTATGTAGCAAGCATCAAAGCATAGTACCCTTCCTAATAAATGAAGTCCTTTTATTATACATGTTACGTTATGAAAGTGAATATTATCTACTCTATTTTAATGAATACTACTGACCAAAAAAAACTCACAATGGAAGGTAATTTTGAATGAATTTCTAAGCAGTACATATAGACAGAGAAAACACGGCAGTAAAAAGTGTGTAATAAGCAGCAAAATGGAGTAAATGTGAATGCATATGTATATACGTAGTCATAATATATGTAGACAAATATTTCAATAAAAACTGGTACAAAACAGAAAATTACAATATACCCAAATAAATTTTTAAGAAGGAAAAAGAAAAAAGGTACAAAGCACAGAGTAAAGGTATAAGTGTAAAGAATTCTATTTCTTGCTTATTATGTGTCAAAGAAAAAAGAATTCTATTATTGTGATCAGTCATATTTCTGTTAATAGTCCCTAGCAAATGACAGATATGAATCCTAGTAGAAATAGATATTTACATAAATATAGCCACATAATAATTAGAAAAGAACACTTCAAAAGTATCATGAAGGTTTTTATATTTATTCTCACAACCTAGATTGTAATCAACTTCAATATCCAGGAAAACATCATTCACAAAGCCTAGGAAAACCATCACTGCTAGAATCTAATTAAAAATATTTCAAAGTAGGAAAACCTAGGGGACTCTGGAAAATTGTTTTGGATGAATGTGGAGTTAGAGATGTAGGGTTTTTTCTTTTTATTCTTAGGTAGGTCTTTCATTTTAAGTCTTAACGTTTAAAAACAGTTAATGACTGTTAATCAGTATATACTCTATGTTAGGTGGGAAAAATAAAGATGAGAAGCAACCTTTATTTGAAACCTACTTATCCTAAGGAATCTGTCCTTCAGATGGAAGGTAAGATAACTTATTTTTTAAAAACTTATTTCATTTTTGATAGGAGAAACATCCATGTAGTTTAAAATCAGAGTGAAACACTGTTTCTTCTCGCCCCCTAGGAACCCCTTTTGTTAGTTTCTCGTTTACAGGCAGCAAGAAACAGTGGTCTCCAACCACTTTGGCAACAGTGACCGGTTACAGCAATGAAGACAATGTTTCCACGGAGGTTGGGGGGAGGCGGAGCTCAGGCGGTGATGCCAGCCATGGGGAGGGGAGCGGCTGTAAATGACAAGTGAAGCTCTGCTGGCTCTCCCGCCGCTCACCTCCTGCAGTCCCCCCCCCCCATACCCGCAACTTCCTAAGTTTCAGGGAAGGCAATTTTTCCTGGGATGGGGGCGTTGCGGGTTGGCGGGGGCGTGGCGATGCGGGGCGTTGCGGGGGCCCACTGGGACCGGACCTCTGCGGCTGGGTCCCTGACAGGATCAGTACTGTGCTCCGCGGCCCGGGAGTTGGGGACCGCATTTCTAAAACATATTTTTTTAATGTTTCTATTAAAAAATGTCAAATGTCATCTGTGTTCAAAGAGGCAATAGAAGAAACTAAACAACTGAATGTGACTTTTCTGATAAGCTGCTTTCTCTAGGGACATTCTATTCTAGCCTTAGTTTCCTTCCTAGTCCATGAATCTAAGCATTTGCTAAAACCAACTTCATTTTGCCCTGCTCTGAGTAGATTTCACTCTATGCTCTTTCTGCTTTAATTTAAACTCTTTGAATCTCTTCAACATTTCATCTCAAACTACCTCTTGAGAACTCCATGCTCTCCATGGCTTTCATGCTGACCTTAGCTCCTCCCTCGTTTTTGTATTTTCTGCCCATCTCAGTTCCTGTTGGCCTGTGCTTAATGGAAAAAGTCCCAAACTTCCTTACCCTGGAATATTTGCCTCCTCACAGCCCAGTACTCTCCATTCTCTCCCTAATTCCTCTTTTCACCTAGTTTAGATAGAAAACTCCAAACTTGTAAATATTACTTTCTGAACAGCACTAAATTTAAAATACTGAAGTTGAAATATTAGTGCCAGGAGACTGTTACAGACAAAACATCTCGGTATATATTGCTGGTTTTCTACACCACAAATAAGTTGTTTTCTCTGTTCTCATGAAACAAATAACTCTCAAAAAGTCTCTGATTTCATTTTCTGTATGCAAGCCCCTTAAGGGTCAATATTAGAAGGGGGCCAGAGGAAACAACGAATCTATTATCCTAACATAACAGATGAGGAAACAGATTTTGTGAGAGAGTAAATGATTTATCCAAAGTCACACAGCTAGTAAATGTTAAAGCCAAAAGTGAAATTAGGTCTCCAGATTTCTAGTTTAATACTTTCCCCTGTTATTCCAAGCTGTTTTGACTCTAGTACTAAATTTAGGGGGAAAGAAATGAAAAGCTTTAAAAAGTTTCTTTCCTTACCTGACATGGTCAGAGAAGAGGAAATGTCAACTGAAGATGCACGGGATGAGGAGACAATACTGGGGGATGTCTCAGTGGCTGAAGCCAAAGAGCGCATGTGTCCAGTACAAAGGTCACTGGTCACTGATTACCAGTCACTTGCTACTGGTCACTGTTCTGTTGCGATGATCCAAATTTATTTACAGACAACTCCATGGAAACCCCAAGACTCTACCAGGTGGTAGTAGGCTTGGAGGGAGAATGATGTCACAAAGCAGGCAGTTTAAAGGTATGAGGTAGCCAATGGGGAGGTCATTTTCCCAATGAGAAGAAGCGATTGGGTGGAGGGAGTGGTAGGAGAGCTGTAACAGCACCTAAATGGCTGAGCTCTGGGAAGGTGAAAGCCAGACATGAGAGTCCCACTTTCCCCAGGCTCTTATGTTAGGGAGGTCATCTCAGTGTTTCTTATAAATGTTCATTAACAGAGTTAACTAATAGTTTTTTATATTTAGTATATGATGTTTCATATGATAATATATAATATTACACATTTATAATATAATCTATATATTATATACAGAGCTAATTAATATTCTTGGGTAGGAAGGAAAGGGACAACTACTTTGAGCAATTACAGTTGTTCTGAAACCATTTCATTGGATCTGAAAGTGAACTTCCTGCAGCTTTTAAGGACCAAATGAGGGGATGAAAAAGTTCTTTTTGTAACTTCGTTGAAGAGTAGGGTGAAGTTTGTTGAGTGTGCCTTGTAGAAAATGATGTAGCCCAAGGCTCTTCTCCTTAGTTTCTTCTTGAATCCTACCTTCCTTGGGCTGGGCTGGGCCGTGTTGAACTTGCATCTCTCTTCTGCTCTCCCTTTTCCATCCTTCATTCTAGGCATTGTTTCTGGGACAAGCCATGTGCTTGCTTTCTTATATTTCTGGATGTTACTTTCTGTCAACTTCCAGAGCAGGGGTCTTCTTTTCAGTGTCCTCATGTTCAAAAAATGGACTTTGCCCATTAGAAGCAAATGCCAGAGGGGTAGAAGACACAGCTGACTGCAAACCTTCCCTCTTTCAGCCTCTGGTTGCAATTCTTTTGCCCATAATTTACTACCTCTGGCTCCTTGGGCCATGCAGACATCCTGCCATCCTTCTCTTTCATATGAGAGAGGCATTCAGAATACTTTCCTCTTTTCTCACATAAGGGAATTACTCCATTGTGGCAGTTACTGTAGCTTCCTCCCCCTTGCAAACAGCCACTATAGAATCTTGGACCTGTAGGATTCTCTGTCTGCCATGCTTGGGTGCAAGGCCACGCAAAATGAAGAGGAGAAGAGTTAAGAGAAAAGACATTAGTGGAGAACAGGGAACTGGCAAGGTGAGGGTATAGAAAAAAAGAGATTCATGTGGATTTTTTAGTTTCTTGGGAAGCAAGATGACACATTTTGACCTCATTTTGTATTAAGAGAACACATAATTCAGTATTTTTTAATGTGGCTAGATAGTGCAGAAGCTACCATGAATTCTGTACTTTGAAGAGAATAATCTTAAATATATTTTCTCATTTTTGTTTTATATCATATTAGCTGATTTATGTCATTCATTAGTATGTTTGTAGAATATAGATTCCTTTTCAATGGTCTGGTGTTTCTACATTTTTTTCCTTGTCATATTTTCAGGGACTCAAACATTGTAAGACATATTGCATGTTTTTCTCTTGATAATTGTTTGTTTTGAAACACCATGAACTAATTTGACCTGTTGGATTTTGTGGAGGAAATTAAAGAGGAGTCTGGGAAAAGGCGTTGTCGTGAGTTGTATGATGCACCCAAGCATAAGGAACAGGTGTCTGCAGTCAGCTGAGCCTGGCCTGGATTGTCTTCGTTTTTGTTCTCCTAGTCAGTGCTTTTCTCATTAACTTCTCTTGTAACGTGATAAAATGAGTTAGGTCCCAGTTAGTAATGATTCATATGTGGACTAAGCTGGTTTGCGGGAGGAAATATATGGATATAATAATTTTCTTTGGTGATAAGCAGGGATGCATAGCTCAATTTATCTAGGGGCTTTTCTAGTGCCAGTGAGTACATAATGAGTGATACAAGGTGCCAAGGGCCCACGAGAAGATAAGCTCAAGATGGGAGCTCTAAAAATAGATACTGCATTTATAGACCTATTTTTCCCAACTCTTGCAATAATGCTTCATATTATGAGGTAGGAATTTTTTCAGTGATTGTGTGTGGGAGGGTAATGCTTATGTAAGAAGAAATTATGAAAGGTGTAGCAATGTAGAGATGGGCTTAAGCTATGTAAAGTTTTTCAAGGTTTTTTCCTTTTGATCTGAATGTCACACCTCAGATAGCCTTCTTCTGTGATACTAGTACGTAATGTGAAACTAACAACATATACTAAGTATCTGCAAGCCAGACCAGTCTCTGTTTTTCTCAATGTTTTCATGGAAATCCAGGGAATCCATAACTCCTACAGGTTAGGGTGTGTGGTATAGGATGGGCAGGAGTCTGGTAGGATCACTTCTAATAGCAATAAACAGTTTACATATTCAAAATATTCATTTCTAACATTCAATTCTATTTAGGCAAATGCTTATCATAGTTTGGTTTGTGGTGTTCCCCAGCCTCTATAACTATTTACTCTCTGTAGTTCTAGCCACTTAAATCTAGCTTGCACTCTCAGCATCATCTTAACCTCTAAAATAAATCTTAAATGTAGGAGGAAGGACCTAAAGAGCTTTAGTCCAAGCCAGGCACTGTGGCTTGTGCCTGTAATCTCAGCTACTTGGGAGGCTGAGGTGGGAGGATTGCTTGAGCCCAGGAGTTCAAGAACAGCCTGGGCAACATAATGAGACCCTGTCTCTGAAAAAAATTAAAAATAAAAAAAAATAAAGAGCTTTCGTCCAACATTCTGGAACTTATCATCAAGTCCTACCATGACCTAAAGCCTCAGTTTTGATAGTTAGAGTGTTGTCTTGTTTCAGAGACCCAGTCCCTGAATTATGTACCCATCAGTACAACTGGGACTTGTCTTGGTGTAACAAACCCAGTCCATCTACCCCTGAGGCCCTTCCTTACTCTCTCTATAGTCTCTTTTTGGTTTTATTAAAGACTGGCAT
Source organism: Daubentonia madagascariensis (assembly GCA_023783475.1). Classification (NCBI taxonomy): domain Eukaryota; kingdom Metazoa; phylum Chordata; class Mammalia; order Primates; family Daubentoniidae; genus Daubentonia; species Daubentonia madagascariensis. Next base: position 41,512 of record JAKFHU010000594.1, on the reverse strand, counting down.
CCCTCGAACCCCTACATGGTTCCTGGGGCCCTACCAGATATTAGTAGATTTATTAGTATCAATTACTTAGCTGTTTGGTGCTCCAAATACCCCTTACCCCTATATTTTCCATTCCAGAGTACTGCACACTTGTGCAGGCATTCTTCTACCTCATGTTGTACCCACTCCCATCCAAAGGCCTACTCTCTTCCAGTTCCCATACTTTCTAGAAACCCTATTCTTCCTAGGTCTGGAGGTTTTGTGTCAACTATAACTGACTTTGTTTTCATCCCAAGTTTGATCTTTTAGCAAATTGGAAGTGTAAGAGCAGTATAGCTTTTCTAGCTTCTGATAGATTTATGTCACATTTTGTATCTTGTCATGTCTATAGACATTTGTACCATTTGTACTTTTTGGGCATGTACACTATTGGATTTTTTTCATAAATTCTAAAGAGTATTTTATAATTTAATGTCAAATTTTGAATATGCCTAAGTGTACGTTTGCAAATTACGTTATACTAACTTCTATTTTCTCTTCCCAGTTAGCAATTTACCAATACTGACACATTTTTAATTATGTGGAAATTTTCAGAATTGGAAATGCTTGTGGATTTAAGGTTGGAATATGATGTCTCAAAAATATTAATAAAGTTGTAGACTTTTTAGCCTATTCATTCATTTCTTCATTTATTCAGTAATTCTAACCTTTCAGATCATCAATTTACCAAGCTCTAAAATGGTTGTGAAGATTCCTAAAAATGTATGTAAGCTACTTTCATAAGTGAAAAACTAAAAAGTAAAAATTATTTTAATAATCTGCTATCATAATTACTTACAATTTCATCTAGAATTTAGTACTCTATTCTGTCTTCAGACCTACTATAAGTCATGCTTTGCCGTTCCACTTGTAGCAGAATTCAGTTTTTCTAATAGGTGCAGATCTTCATGCCTGATACTGTGTAGAAACCTTGGACTCGAGCTCCACTCTCAGCTATTTTAGGTGTCTTCTAAAACATAAATACATGCTGTCCACCTTTAGCATGATACCAGCTACATGATAGGAACCCAATAAACAATTGGCTGTAAATGAGAGTGTATGTTCATACCATATTTTTGGAGAGTAATTAGGCAGTATCTTTCAAAGTTTTGTATATCTTTCATTCCAGAAATTCTACTTCTAGGAACTTAGAATAGTTATATATATGTATAAGGATGTTCACATTGCAGCCATGTCTGTAACAGAAGATTTTTTAAAAACCTAAAACAACTAAAGGTCCATCAATATTGGACTAGTTAAATAAATTATGGTACTTTTAGTTATGTTACTTATAATCAACAAAATGCTCTACAGCTATGAAAAAAAATCGATATACATATAAATTGAGAAAATCAGTGTTTCAGATATATTGTAGAATATGTATGATATCTACTTTTGTATAAAAATAGGGGACATAGCTATGTGAAAGTGAATATTTTGATATTCACAATATACAAAATGTGAACGTAAGCACTTGGAAATATCTGGAAGAACACACAAGGAACTGGGGCAGTGGGACTTTTCATTCCGTGGCCTGCCTTATTTGAATTCTGAAGGGTGCATGCACGACCTCATCTATTTGTGCTACCAACCGCCAGCCAAGGAGGGCGCTGTAGCTATTAAAGTCCTGTTTACAAATCAAGTGTCTCATAAGCCGGTGGTGTCTCATAAGACGGTGGTGACACCATCACAACGGACAGTGGCCCATGAGAAGTAGTGAGGCTTTGGGTGCTGCCTGGGTTGCTGCCAAGGCTCTTCTGGTCCAGGGTCTTATTCTGGCACCAAGGGCACCGGACTGGTGCTTTTGGCCAGCTTGGCATTGGGTAGGCAGTACCTTGGGGCCCACATGAGCCAGTAGCATCATGCCGTAGTGGCTGGGACCAGGGATGTGACTTTTCTGGGTGCTCCCAAGCCAAGAGGAAGGGCAGAAACTGTTAGGTTGGAGTGGAGAGGGAGACACATGAAGCCCAAAGTGTAGCAGAATGAGATTTATTTGAACATCTGGGTGCAGATGGGTGGAGGCCGAAAAGAACATCCGCCCTGAGGAGGGGGAAGCTTTAGGTTCATGGGGAGATTGTCTGGAGGGAGTAGAAGAACTGGGGCAGAAGAGCTGAACTGCACAAATGCCTTTGTCTCAGCCTGATCTTGTTATCATGGTCCTGCACCTGGCCTCGTTTGCTTATTTGAAAGACAGCGTATTTCTTGTTTATCAGCAGGGGCCTCTGGTTCCCTCCTGCATTCCATTCCCACCCCTCTCTCTGGGTCTGACAAGGGTTACATGCCTAATATTCCAGACTTTGATATATGTATATGTTTGTACATATATCAGATTGAAGGTAGCTTATGAGGGTTAGGATTAGGGGCATCGAGTCTGCTCTTTGACTGCTTCCTGCTGGTTGGGGGTGACATTTTACAGTGTGAGAGTTTGGGGTACTGGTTGATAATGGGGAAAAGTCTGTCTCATCAGGAAGATTTCTCCAATAGATTTGTTGGTGACAGCATGGACTCTGTTTTGAATAAAACATATTAAAAGCTGTAATATACAGGGACCAAAAAAGCAGACAAGCAGGATCATTACCAGGGGTCCTAAGAGGGGTAAAAACCAAGTTAGTTTTGGGAAGGAAAGGTTATTCATCTACTTGGAGATCTGAAGCTGTTCCTTCAGGTATATGGGTGAGCCAGATGGAGGTGGGTCCCATTATAGTAGATCTGCAAGAAAGAGGTGTACGTGCAATAGTCTCCTTGTCCTAAGGCTTGAGATGGGAAATGTGGATCCAGGTGGGGAGGCCCTGGAACTTGGCTGCTGTTGGTGCAGTCAAGAGAACAAGATATGGGCCTCCTCATTTTGGTTAGAGGGTTTTAGGATATAGATTTTTTCAATAGAACCCAATCTCCTGGCTGTAGGGCTGAGTCATTCGAAGTGGGGTCTTGACGTTGGGGCAAAGTTTTGTTAGCAAAATCTCTAAGTAGCTGTCTAGCCAGTCCTAGGGTAAGTATATAATTTCCAAGGACAGAAGGCTCTGAGTATGGAAATAAAGTTAGTGTAAAGGGGCGGCCATACATGAGTTCAAAGAGACTGAGAAAACTAGGGGCCCTAGGTGTGGCCCGGATTCGCATAAGGGCTAGTGTAATAAGGAAGTCCATGGTTCCTTCACTTCTGTTGTGAGTTTAGTTAAGTGAGTCTTGATGGTGGAGTTCATCTTTTCTAACTTTCCCAAGGAGTGGGGTCTATAAGGGATGTGAAAACCCCAGCATACGCCTAGGGTTCGTATTCCTTGTCTGACTGGATTGAGGTAGGGAGTCCAAATCAGGGGATAATGTGTTCCAGAAGTGCACATGAGATCTCTGAGGCCTTTTCCGAGGTTGCGGGGAATGCCTCTACCCACCCAGAAAAGGTGCCAACTACAGTGAGAAGGTATCTGGTTTGTTTGATAGGGGCATGTGAGTAAATTCGATTTGCCAGTCTTGGCCGGGAACGTAACCCCGTGTTTGATGTGTGTGAAAGGGGGATGGCCTAGCTACTACCTGAAGGGAGGCTGAGTAACAAGTATAGCCTTTGTGGGTTATGTCCTGCAGAAGGGAAATAGGTTTGGACATTGGACGAGAGGTTTTAAAGGTTGAAGTAAAGGTTTAAATCCCACATGTAATGAATTATGTATATCTCTTAGTATAGTGTATGTCTGTTCTTATGGGAGGATGTATTTTCCCTTGGTTTAATAACTATGGGGCCAATTTGAGTGTCCCCAGCTTCTAGTAGGGAATGTTTTTCTTCAGGGGGATAATTAATGGTGTCATGAGGGATAGTTATTATTTGATTGGCGGGGGTGGGAGGGTCCTGCAAGGCTGCTCTCTTTGCCTCTTGATCTGCTAAGTTACTGCGCATTGTTGTCGGGTCATGACCCTGTTGGTGTCCTTTGCAAGACATTAGGCTACAGCCTTTGGCAGAAGGGCCACTTGTAAGAGCTTGAGAATTAGAGACGCATTAATTATTGGGGAGCCCTTTGTGGTGTGGAAACTGCTCTCTTCCCATATAGGGACGTGGGAGTGTAGGATGTGAAAGGCGTAGTTAGAGTCTGTATACATGTTGATTGTGTATTTTCTGAGAGTGTTAGTGCCCTAATCAGGGCTACTAACTCAGCCTTTTGGGAGAACGTTCATATGGAGAGTGACCTGCTTTCAATGATGTTTTCTTGGGAAACTGGCATATCCGGCCCGCCTCTGTCTCTCATGTATATAGGAACTGCCGTCTATAAACCAGGTATAAGTAGAATTAGGTATGGCTTGTTGGGAGACGTCAGGAAAGCAGGGAATCTTATAATCTAGTATTTCTGAGCAGGAGTGTATGGGATGAGTTTGAGAAGTGGGTGAGAGAGTGGCCGGGTTTAAAGGGGGGCTTCTGGCAAGAGATATATGTGGAAACCCTACAAAGAGTAGACGAAAGTGTTGGACACGAGAAGATGCTACGGCCTATAAGGCCCGATGTGAGAGAAGATCAGTAAGGGAGTGGGAGGAATAAACAGTACTGGATTGTCCAAAACTTCGTTTTTGGCCTTCCTTTGTGAGGAGAGCAGCGGCAGCTAAGGCTCTTAAACAAGCTGGCCAGCCCCTGATGGTTGGGTCTAGCGGTTTGGATACGTACACTATTGTCTGTGTATCGGGGCCATTGTTTTGTGCTAAAATTCCCACTGCTGTACCCTGTCTCTCATCGGTATATAGTTGGGAAGGTCGGGTGAGGTCAGGACGTGTGAGTGTCAGAGCAGAGATTAGGGCATTTTTTAGGGCTTCTAAGGAAGGCTGAATATTTATGGTAGGATCTAAAGGTTCATTGAGATCCCCTTTGGTTGCCTGATATAAGAGTTGAGCTAGGATGCTGAAATTAGGGACCCAGACATGAAAATATCCAGCTAATCCTAGGAAAGAGAGGAGACCTCTCTTATTGGTGGGGGAGGAATGGATGCAATAAGGTTTTTTCTGTCTCCTGTCATTTCTCTCTTTCCCGGGGAGAGAAAGAGCTAAGCCCAAGTAGATAACTCGGGGTAAGGAGATTTGTGCCTTTTTGGGAGACACCCTGTAGCCCTTTCTACCAAAAAGTTGAGGAGGTGTATAGTACGTTGGCGGGAGATGGCCTCACAGGGGCTACATAACAATGAATCATCCACATACTGTGAGAGGACAGACAGGGAGAGATTCAGCTGGGTTAGGTCAGAGGCCAATGCCTGCCCAAAGAGGTGGGGGCTGTCCCTAAATAATTGGGGAAGAACAGTCCAAGTGAGTTGTTGTGACTGCTTGGCGTTTGGGTCTGTCCATGTGAATGTGAAGATGTCTTGAGAGTTAGGGTGTAGTGGGATCATGAAGAAGGCATCTTTTAGGTCTAATGCTCTGAAGGTGGCAGTGGGGTGTGGGATGAGAGATGGGATAGTGTAAGGGTTAGGGACTACCGCCAGATTGAGTCTTAAATCCTGGACAGGTGGTACGACCCATCTGGCTTTTTGCCCGGTAGAATAGGGGTGTTATATGGGGAGGTAGCAGGTCGGAGCAAGCCTTGAGAGCCAAGGCGAGTAACGATAGTTTCAGTCCCCGAAGGTCTTGGAAAGGAACTGGGTGTTGAGCCTGGCGAGGGGACCGAGAGGGATGCTTTAACTGTGTTTGGATGGGGGAATTGTGGGTCGCAGTTGAGGGGGTTGAAATATCCCAAACTTTGGGATTGACCTCAGATTCAGGGAAAGGCAAAGGAGATAAAGAGGCGTCTGTGAGGAGAAGAAGAAGGTTCGCCTGTGGCTCGTGGCCCAAGGGTAGGTAGATTGTCACATGTAGATTGGAGAGGATCTCTCTCCCAATAGAGGGGCTGGACATCGAGGGAGAATGAGAAATGAGTGGGTGACGATGCTGCTACCTCAGTGGCAAGTTAGAAGGGGGTGTTAAAGGATGGGAGATGAGGCTGTCAACTCCCACAGCAGAGACTGAAGAGGGCTGTGTAGGTCCTTGGAATCTGGCAGGGCTGGGTACGTTGCTCCCGTGTCGATAAGGAAAAAATAGGCTTACCTGCCACCAACAGAGTTACCCGGGGCTGCAGTGCGGTGATCAGTTGGGGGCTGTCGTTCCCGGCACCTTCAGTGTTCCGTAGCCAGGCCTAGGAGGTCGGCAGTGTGAGGTCAGGATTGTCCGGCTCCTTTGGGGGAAGGGATGTGGCCCGGCCTCAAGAGGCTAGGCCGCAGTCAACCTTCCAGTGACCTGTTATCCCACGGAGGGGGCAAGGCCCCAGGGTGGTCGAGGGTTAGGACATTGTCTCCCCCAATGGCCTGCTTTACCGCATTTAAAACAAGGGCCTGGCGGTGTCTTTTGCCCCTTACACCAGTTTGACTGGGCCCGCCCTTGGGGTTTGTTGATGGCGGCAGCCAACATCTGATATTTAGTCTGGTCCCTTTGATGTTTTTGAAGTTTTTGTTCTTCATCCCGATTGTTTGAGACCTTAAAGGCCACCTATCACAGGTCCTTTGTGGGGTTTGAGGACCATCCTCTAGTTTCTGAAACTTGTGCCTGATGTCAGACGTGGACTGGGATATGAAATGCATATTGAGGAGTAAGATTCCCTCAGGGGCAGTGGGGTCTAGGGTGGTATATTTTTGTGAGGTCTTGGTAAGTCTGGACAGGAAAAGGGCCGGATTTTCATCTGGTCCTTGTGTTCTTTCTTTTAGTTTTTCATAGTTAACTGCCTTGCGGGCTGCTTTTTGTAGGCCAGCCACCAGACAAGTAATCACAGGGTCTCTCCTACTCCGTTCCTCTGTCCCTTCTTGAGTTCCTACTTGATAAACACATAATGGATCTGTTCTAGGGACGGTGACTGTCCCCACTGGTTGGGCAGGGGTACATCTGTGAATTTCATCACCATGTGCCTGGGCATTAAGCCAAACCCTCTCCTTCTCCTCAGGGGTTAGAGTAGGAAAGAATAATGTAGAGGTCATGCCAGGTTAGAGCATCAGATTGAGTTAAGTATTCGAATTCCTTGATAAAGGCATGGGGATCAGTTGAAAAGGAGCTCAGTCACTTCTCTATCTGGGAAAGGTCAGAGAGAGATTAAGGGACATGTACCTGCATGATGCCCTCCACCCGGCCACTTCCCTGAGTGGGTATAAGCCACTTGTGGTAGAGTCTGCAGGTCCCGAGACTTGAACAGAATGAGAGTGGGTAGTAGCAAGGCTGGGAAGGGGACAGGGAGTAGGTTGAGGCTCTGGTTGACTGGGCATTGGCTGGGGAGGTTTATATGGAGCAGGATCTGGGGTCTCCATTTTATCCGGAGCTCAGGGAAGGAGCAAGGGAGATGGTTTGGTGTATAATAAAAAGCTCTGAGCTGGATTGCAATTCTGACAGAGTGAGGGTCGAGAGCGAAGGGTGAAGAACGCTTGGACATAGGGAATCTCAGACCATTTCCCATTGTGGTGACAGAACTTATAATATGCTAAAATCAAAATCCCATTTTCAGGCCGTTGTGTGCCATTGTCAAGTTTATAATTGTGGCCAAGCAGTGTTACAGTAGAAGATTAACCGCTTTGGCCGGACCTTGTAGTGAGACCCAGTTCTTTTAGGTTTTGGAGGAGACATCCCAAAGGGATAGTTTTAGGAGGGGTAGGCTGGGAGTTTCCCATGTCCCTGGATAGAGTAAGAGTCACTTGAGGCTGATTCCACTCCGTTTTAGGCAACCCCAAAACAGGGAAAGGGCAGAGAAGAAGGAGGGTGACCAGTGAGAGCAGGCATCCCTGAGTCCAATGGCGTCCCAGGCCACAGGGGCCATGAGGGTTCTTCGGCCTACCAGTAGGACTTTCGAGATTGGAGAAACTAAAGTAAAAGACATCGGAGTAACCCAAGAGCGAGCTTGTGAGGTCCTATGAATTTTGAAGGTCAGCAAGGAGAGATCCGAGTCTCAGTTTGATGTTGGTCTCTCTCAGCTTGGTCCAGGAGGGCCAGGGAGGACAAGAGCCTCAGAGTCTCTTGTGGAAGGACAGGATCCGGGAGTAAACCCAGGACAAGCTGTCGCTGCCTGCTGTTTCCCGAGTTGTACGTCCTGCCCACAAGCCACCAGGGTGAAGAGTCCACCCGTTCGGCCCTCCTGGGTTTCAGCACCAAAATGTTAGGTCAGAGCCGAGAGGGAGACACACGAAGCCCGAAGCGTAGCGGAATGAGGTTTATTGGAACGTCTGGGTGCAGGTGGGTGGAGGCTGAAAAGAACGTCCTCCCCGAGGAGGGGGAAGCTTTAGGCTTATAGGGAGATTGTCCCGAGGGAGTAGAACTGGGGCAGAAGAGCTGAATTGCACGAATGCCTGTGTCTCAGCCTTATCTTGTTACCGTGGTCCTGAACCTGGCCTCCGTTAGTGATTTGAAAGACAGCGTATTTCTTGTTTATCAGGAGGGGCCTCCAGTTCCCTCCCACGTTCCCTTCCCACCCCTCCCTCGGGCTCTGACAAGGGTTACGTGCCTAAGAGAAACCACAGCCCCGAAAGGTAATGCCTTGGTCCCTGGGCACGGCCCTCCCAGCGCGTAGCTTCTTGGCCTGAGCTTCATCTGTTGTGGTCTCTGCCTGTCACTGTCGCAGCTGCGCTTGGCCTCTCCAGCCCTGGCTTAGAGGCATTGGCCCTCTCTGTGCCACCCACAGTAGCTGAAAGGGGCAATGTCTTTGATGTCCTGTGATTTCTCCATTCTTTTAAAAGCGAGGTTCTGGCTATCGTTCTCAGGTAAAATACGGAAAGACTACTTGAATGTGGGACTGTTAGTGTTGGGGACACTCCTTAATTACCAAAGTGGAACCCCTCTGAACTCATTAAGTTGTGCTGTGTTGACAGCAAATGTGAGTAATAGTTTGAGTGAATGAACCCACCAGTGCCACCCTGAGAAGTTGGAAAGTTGGTTTATAATGTTTCCAGAAATCACAAAAGAGCAAATACTGTGTTGCTTCTGAACAAGTCTCATTTGAGAGATCTTCCTTCATACATTCAAATGACTGATTATGAGATTTTGCTCACAAGTGCAGAGAACTGTTGTTCCTCCTTGAGACCTTCCTGTTCCCCATCTCATACCTCATTAAGTCCCCTTCATTTGATCTCCTGAGTTATTTTTTGAATCTGTCCAGTTCTCTCCATGAGCACCCTAATACAGGTCTTGCCTGACCTGTTGCAATTGATTCCTAACGTGTCTACATATCTGCTCTTTGTTTTCTCCCAGTCCATTCTTCACAAGACATCTTTTCAATAGGTAAGTATAAAAAATTGAAATTGAATTGTAAATAGAACATCGATTATAAGCATTGCTTAAAAACATTGTTTTAAGAATCCAGACGCCTTATCCTGGCCTATACTCTAAGGCTCTCTCCATGGTCAGGGATCCTCTCTGCTTCTCCAGCCCCAACTCTCACCTTTTTGTCCTTACTACCTATGCTTCATATGTACAGAATTAGAAAAAAAAAAAAAAGCACACGCATTCTGTCTGTCTACCCCAAACCCTCCGGAATATGGCTCTAATGTATCCCCCACCATTTCCTGATATTAACCATAAATCCCAGCTAACTGGACCACTCAATGTTCCAGAAACACAGTCTGCCTATTCCCTGTGCTGTCCCTTCCATATGGAACTCTCTCTTGGCTCAGCTTGTCAAAATTCTACTAAACCACATCAGGTATGATCCCTCTTTCCTCTGAATTCCACAGTGCCCTGTTGGCACCTCTTAAGGCCCTTGGCATATTCTGCCTCATGCAAACTTACTGTCTATTTTATGAGGCTAAAATCATATCTTACTCAAATTTGTATGCCCCGGCACATGGAGAATAAGTTTTCTCTCCCTCATCTACTACAATGAGGGAGATACAAAAGAATTGGCAAATCAGTCAATATTAATGTAATTTAATGGAGGAAAAGGACAGAAGGCACATGGGACTGCCTCCCAGGTCAGTATTTCACAATATAAGTATGTGTAATCCTCCCAAATCCAGGAATAAGCCAGTTTATGTGTAACTCTGGCACACAACATGAAAAGTAGCTTCATCTGTAATAGTGAGGAGTTGAAAAGGAATAGAAAGAAAAATTAAGAAATAATCTTTAGGGAAGGAATTATATTTCACCTGAACATTACCAGAAGACTGCACAAGATACACAAATACTTCAAAATCATGTATATTGGAAGCTCTTCTGGTTTATATAAAGTTATAGGCTGTTTTAAGAAAGACCAAATGCAAGGATCTGAATTAACTTTCTTGGCTCACTTAAAATACGTGAGGCACAGTGGCTCATACCTGTCATCTCAGCACTTTGGGAGACCAGAGCAGGAAGATCACCTGAGGCCAGGAGTTTGAGACCAGCCTGAGTAACATAGTGAGAACCTGTCTCTACAAAATAATTTTATGAAAAATTAGCTGGGTGTGGTGGCATGTACCTGTAGTCCCAGCTACTGGGGAGGCTGAGGCGGGAGGATGGCTTGAGCCCAGGAATACAAGGTTGCAGTGAACTGTGGTTGTGTCACTGCACTCCAGCCTGGGCAACAGAGGGAGACCCCCATCTCTGAAAATTAATAAATAGATAGATAGAAAGAAAGAAAGAAAGAAATGAGCAGTGTGTTTACAACACAATGAAAGAAGAGGAGACTAACCCTCAGAGAGCCCGGAATTGTTTACATGAATCCAGCCCAGTGTGATGAGTCCCTGCTGATCCTGTATGAGGAAAAGTTCTTCTTCATTCTCTGTGTTACAGAAGTCAGATCCAGCACTTTGCTTGGGGATGAGAACATGGGTAATGGTAAATTCATTCCTCATTTGCCAAAGGAGAGAACAGTTTGTCACAATTCCCTGGCACTCATGCAACTCTGCTGTGTCATAACAGTGGAAAGTTAAACATCTGTACAAGCGAAGGCCCTTCCCACCCAGCAGGAGTCCCTCACCTCAGAGATTCACAACATTGGCTGCCCATGCACATTGCCTGGGGTGCTCTGTAAAGGGACAGATGCCAAGACCAACCCCAGACTCCATAGCCTGGGCAATCACCACATCCCTGTGGGAATTTCCCATTGCAGCCAAACTCATGGTTCTTGAGAGGCTCTGGGCAGAGTACCATTTCCCTCCCTTTGTTCATGTCTAAAGTAGTTTCCTTTTCACTGTTTCCTTAAGTCCTTCTGATCCCTTAAGGTTCGGGTTAAGTCTACTCCACTTCATGCATTCATTCATTCAGCAGTTAGTGCTGGGTTTTAAGGGCCTCCATTCAGTGACCTTTCCTTCCACAAAATTTCTAGTGCTCATATTATACACACTATGCGGCATGCTATGTATCTTTTGGTGTATGTCTCCCATCTCTGCAAAGTGATTGGGCACTTTTTGTGGACACTTACTATGTGCTTTACATATGTTATAATCCCAGGTCCTACCATAAAGTAGGTACTCAAAAAGCAATATATAGATAATGACTGGATCTTCCTGCTAAGTTTACAACTAGGTATTTCTTAGTACTAGCATTAAGAGAATCAGTTCAATTCAAGGGAGTCTGAAAATCAAACACAGGGTCGCCAATTTCAAAGTGACACTATATTCTGTAGTCCATGGTTCCTTCAGCAAGGGGTCAGCATGAAGAGTAACTGACCCTGGATATCTTCTCTGAGAGTCATAGCAGGCCAAGGGAGAAGAAACAGTCCCAGCTCAGGAAAGAGTTTGTTTTCTTTACCAGTTTTCCACAGAGAATTCCACATGTCTCCACTCCCCGGGCAGTGTTGGCACTGGCTAACTGGAGAAACTGTGGGCACAGTCTCCTGGGCACCACCACATGGCACAATCCATCGATGGCAGGAACTGTAATGGAGACAGGGGGAACGTCTGAGTCTACTGGGCTGAGCTTCCCCAAGCAGCCTCACAGCTGGCGGCTATGGGAGAGCCTCGCTAAACCACTGGGGTCCCCCCGACTTCAGGCAGTGAGTGGGTATCTCATCCTAATGGCACGAAAAAAGGGTTGTAATGTCTCTTCTCCAATCTCTGGCTGCAGCTGTTGGGAGCACATTACTTCAAGAAAAGAAGAGTAGGCTTTAGTCATTCAAGTTAAGAAAAGGGTAATCTTCTACTTTAACAGAGTTCCTGACATAGTTGGGAATTTTCTGTCAGAATCTAATATAAAGGATTAAAAAGATAACCTCCCTGCTGTGGTTTGAATGTGTCCCCAAGGTTCATGTGTTGAAAACTTAATCCCTAGTGCAAAAGTGTTGAGAGGCAGAACCTTTAAGAGGTGATTAGGTCAGGAAGGCTCTGTCTTTGGCCCATCTGCTCTTCTACCACAGGATGACACAGCAAGAAGGCCCTCACCAGAGGGCCCACCAATCTTGACTTCCCAGTCTCTAGAACCATAAGTCAAATAAATTCCTGCTCATTATAAATTACTCAAGTATTCTGATACAGTAGCACAAAGTGGACTAACACCCCCCATTCATATGAACTTTTATTGTAATTTAAAATCTTTTATTTCAGATAAGAATATCAGAGAGTATGACTTTCAGGGAAATACACCAGGATATAGTGTTCATAACAGAAAATAATTTGGCTAGTTATTTATTTCTGAACTTAGTCCTTTAGAAGAAAGTTAAAATGCCAAACCAGAACAAAATAACACAAAATATAGTCTAGTCCCCCAAAAAAGGCATGAACGAAGCAGCTGATAAAACCTGCTTCAGGATGCCAAGAAGGGACCCAGTTCCTGAACTCCATGGAGAAACCCTGTGAGACAGCCAGCAAGCTAAAGTTAGCAAGCATCTTTCACAGCCAGATTTTCATATTAAAAAAAAAAAAAAGTAAAAAAAGATATTCTGCTTCTGCACATTCAGCAGCAAGATGTGAAGAGGTGGAGAGGTAACAAAGTCAGCCCACAGTCACGTGGCAGTCTGATGACAGCATCTAAGGATTACGAATTAGGTTTGGCACAGTCCTTTCCTTTCAATTCAGTGACCACCTCCGAAGTTCATACCCGGTAGACACTGTGCTCAGCCCACAGGGAACATAACCATGAATAAGACCCAAGCCCCAACCTGCAAGAAATTAAAATCCAGCTATTGAGAAATGACGACACTATCAGGTGAATGATATCAATTGCATTAGGGATTGAAAGAGCTTGAAGAGTTTTAAGGAGAACAGAATCAACCTGATTGAAGGGAGGGGAATCTGGAAAAACTCAAGAAAACCAGGGAAAGCAGAAACAGAGAAAGGGAATTTTAGGTAGAAGGCAAATGTTAACAGGTCTCTTTGGGTAAGATAGCCCAGGCATGTTCTGGGAACATTTTAGTCCAATTTCATGGAGTATAGACCACATATGAAGGAAGAGAGTGGGAGATAAGCCCACCAAGTAAATGAGGAGGAGCTCTAAAGGCCAGACTTCAGAGTCAGCCCTTCTCACCCATTCTTACCTTTTTTTTTTGTTTTTTTTTTTTTGAGACAGAGTCTTGTTTTGTCGCCCTGGGTAGAGTGCAGTGGTGTGGTCATAGGTCACTGCAACCTCCAACTCCTGGGCTCAAGTGGTCCTCCTGCCTCAGCCTCCCCAGTAGCTGGGACTACAAGAGCACACCACCACACCCGGCTAATTTTTCTATTTTTTGTAGAGACAGGGTCTTGCCCTTGCTCAGGCTGGTCTTGAACTCCTGGCCTCAAGCAATCCCCTGGCCTCAGCCTCCCAAAGTGCTGGGATTACAGGTGTGAACCACCTTGCCTGGCTTTACATTGTGCTTTTAAGTGGATCCTTCTGCAAAGCTGACTTCTTTAAATAACTACTTGAAAGTTGACTCCTACCCTCAAAAATTTATTCTCATTATCAAGGTTACTCATCATTTTGCTCCTATGTTATTTTCTGAGATTGTGAATTGTTGGTGAGAGGAGGAAGACTGTTAATAGTTTTCAGGCCAGACTGAGTTATCACCAACTATATACAATGTTTATCTTGAATAAGCTCCTTAAAGATTAGGAAGGCTTTCAGGGAAAGCATGATTCAGTAGCCCTTTTTTATTTTTTAAAAGTCAGCTGTTGAATTGCACAGTGGTATTATAAATTTCAAATTTATTTTTACAAAAGTTCAGTGGTCTCTAATTCACTGAACATTTCAAATCTCTGGATAACCCTTAAAAGTTCACAGTCTGACTTTCAAGGACAGTACTAACTTTTCAGAAAATTGACCTGGACTGAGGTAAATTATATGCTTTAAGCAAAGGCTACTTTTTTAATATAGCCAGGGTGACAGGATACCATATGGCAACACTTATCCAATGGGTTTCTGTGAGTAAACCCATTAATGGTATCATGGAGGTACTCTCGGGCTGACTCCCCCAGAACGATACTCTATCTGGCTGCAATTGAGTTGGAAGAGGACATCAGAAAACGTACTTTCTGAGTTGCTCAGGGCTCCAGGTTTCAAGGACCTATCCACCACCAGTGGCTTCGCTGGCCTCACAGTTGTGTTACAGTCTAAAGGCTGTGTGGGTGAGAAAGGTGAGGTGGGGAACACGTCTAAGGAGGGCTTTTCCAAGTCAGGCACCAGTGGGCCACATAAGCCAAGGTCCACCTTCCCAAACTCCTATGCAATCATCAGTCAGTGTTTTTCTAGCTCCTGGTTCCGGATCATTTCCTCAAAGGCATGGAACTGTTCCTGTTCCAATTGTTGCTGCTTCTGCTGGGCTATCCTCTGTCTTTCCCTTTCCACCTCCTGCTGGATGGCCACGTTCCGGGCAAATTACTCTGCTTCCTCCTTTTACAAAGAAAGAAAAGGATTTAGGCCCCTAAATCACCCCTCAGATGCCTTCACACCTCAGGAGAACAAGGCCTTTTTAGCAGGGAGATTTCCAAAGTGTACTTCTGCTCTGGCCTGATTTCCTAATTCAAATTCATACTTCCCTCAGTACTTTATATTCATAGAATATAGTCACCCCCGTTTACTATCTGGCCACCGATACCTATCTCCAAGGACAGTTAAAGTCCCAGTCCTCTCAGTACCCTTCCCTTCAATGGCTCTACTCAGTGTATTTTCTTCTTACTAAAATCTTGATGCAACTTACTGCCTGTACTCCACAACCTGCATCACATACAGTTTTATTCTCTAATTGTGCCATGTATATATTCCGTATCCCAAGTAAGGCTATAAAATAGAACCAAATCCAAACTTATACCTGATACGTTGGGGGTCTCTAATGAATTTTTCTTTTTAGAGATGGGTATAGCTCTGTCGCTCAGGCTGGAGTGCAGTGGCACAACCACAGTTCACTGCAGCCTCAGATTCCTGGGCTCAAGGGATCCTCCCACGTCAGCCTCTCAAGTAGTTGGGACTATAGGTGGGTGCCACCACGTCCAACTAATTTTTTTATTTTTTATTTTTTAGAGACAAGTTCTCACTATGTTGCCCAGGCTGGTCTCAAACTCCTGGCCTCAAGCAATCTTCCCACTTCAGCCTTCTACTGAATTTTAACCCAAAATGAAGCTTCTCAAATTTTTCTGGTGATCAGTTCAATACAGAGTGACATTTTAAACTAATAAGAAATATTAAGTAATAACCTCCTTCATTAAAGTTTTCACTCACTCAGTTCCTTAGAAATATACTCCTCATAGCTGTTCACCCCTCTGCTGATTTTCAACATCAGAGTCCAGAATACAGCCCAGCAGGCAGCTACACAATAACGTGTAAGTGCTTGCAGTAGATACTCACATCTGGTCATTGGCAGTGCCCTGGGAGTTTCTCCACATACTTTAACTGACTCTTCCTAACAAGCATCATTTGAAAACAGCTTGAAAAACTAATTATTAAAAATAGCTTCAGGTATCACCAAATGTGAATCAAACCCTCAAAGTCTCTGACCTAAAAACTTAAGTTTGGGTGAGAATTTTCATTGTTCATAAGGTTCTTACTGTAGATATAGCAGACAGGCAATAGATTTTCTCTGCCTCAAGTGACCCTCTTGGACAAGTAGCCTCAATCTGTGTTAGAATCCTCACCTACCCACTGGTGTTCTACTTTTTGGAGTTTCTGGCCTTTGTCTAAAATCAAAGGATCTGTTGAAATATCATGTTACAATCCCAGAACATAGCCATAGAAACCAAAATACCTTTTTTTCTTTTGTTTGCTGTTATATACTGACTGTTTCTTTAATATATTCTGTATATTCTTTGGTATATCGTTTTAACAGCTCTGCTTTCAGCTCTTCTGCCTTGAGAAATGCAATCGCATTTAAATTTCTGAGATAAAAAACAGAAAACAGAATTAGAAACAATGTCAGCTAAGTAAGTAGAGAAGTAAAAAGAAGACTTAAATCAAGTTGGCAATGGCAACAATGTTTCCCAAAATGATTTAAAATACCCCCTAGTGTACCATATGCGCAACCTCATAATTGTTCTGATGAAATGGCCTTATCTCCTATTGTAGGATTTGATGCTCAGATGCAGAGAACCCTACTTTTATCTAGAAGTAAGACTGTGCTGCTTTGAAGCTTTTAGATGGGCAAACAATGAAAGTGAAGACCCACCTTTACTGTGTCTTTCTTTTCAGGAATGACAGCAGATTTGTAATCTCGATGCTTTGGTAGTTTTTCAATAAAAAGCCTGAGGGAACAGATCAAAATGATTATGATGCAAAGAAAATGTCCAAATCTCTGGAAGACCCTGAAGCAATGCAACTCCCTTATCCTGCAGCTCCTGCATGAAGGGTTTCCAGGGGTGCAAGGGAGGGAGAGCAGGCCCACGCAGCCAGGCCATGTTCCCTTTCCATCTCTATCCCAGGAAAGACCCCCGGGGTCTTCCTCTTCTCCCAGACCAGGTGTGTGGCAGCAAGCACCAGGCTCCTAGAACAAAAAGCATGGCAAGAATAAAAGCCTTTGCCGTGCCCAAAAATGTGTCTCCAAAGAAGAGATCCTTTTCTTCTTGTAATGTGACAGGCTTTCTAAGGAAAGGGCCTCTGTCACAAAACATTCTTCAGAAAATAGTTTGGGAGCCATGGGAAGGAGGCTAAGAGAAAACCATGTTCTGTTACTACTTCTAGCCCTTATGTGACTTCTAACTTTGACTTTTTTTCCTTTGGAATTCATCTTCTTTCAAAAAACAATATTCCTTTGCATCATACTAAGAATGGAAATGCTTAGTATATGTATTATATGCATGTAATATGTGCACATTACATATATAGTATGCATTATGATCTTCGATGAAAAGTGCTTAGATTAATATAAAATGCTAGATTTTCTCTTTTGGTTCTTGTCCTTGGCTATAAAGCTCAGTGGGGAGAATAAACTGAATCAATTCATAGAACTCTAGCATTTACGATCTCTACTTAGGACAGTAAAAACTAATAGAAGTCCAGTAACTTGTCACAGCAAGAAAGTGGCAGCCTCAGAATGTCAGCACTAGCAGGTCAGCTCTAGAGCCTACTCTTCTAACCACTACAGCATGCTGCTTCCACATGGCTCCTGGAGTGTCTGGAAGTGTTGGAGAGGTTCTGACAAAGATCTCTTTTAACAGAATTAAGTTGTAATACATAGAAACTGAGATCCAAAACCAGTACATTGAGGGTAGCTTGCCCGCAGCTCTAAAATACTGTACTCTAGTTGGGATAAACTAACTCTTGTCCACGTTCTGCCCACGGGGTAGGAGTAAGTGGAGGAGGAAGCCTGAATATGGGAAGAAGAAGAGGACTCCCACCAAAACAAACCCTCTACAGACAAGCTCGCTTCCTTCAGTTCTATTTTAGGCACGTGAAAATTTCATTTCAATCCAATTTGACAAGGCTCCTCAGGCAGGCATGAATTCTAAAATCAAAATGGTTCTAAAAATCTCCCCTTTGGGTTCATGAAAAAGATATAAAACAGTTTTCTTGAAGTCTATATTTAAAACAAGTGCAGAGTCACTTGTTCAAACCATGAAAGTCCTGAAGAAGACATTAAGATAAATAAGACATAGTTCTTCTAATTCAGTGGATCTTGCCTTGGCCTCAAACACAAAGATGCATATTTACTACCTTCAGCAGGCTGAGTGTGCTTTGTATTGAGGCCTGAATCAGCCAAGAAAGCACCATGTCATATAAACACCACACTTTATGTTCACTTATGCTCTCGTTACAGAACTAGACTGTAAACTTCCTGGGTCCAGAGATTTCTATGTGTAATGCTTCTTTTATACTCCTCTAAAGCCAGCACAGTGCCTGTGTAAGGCGGCACTCAATAAATATTTGATGAATAAAATGGTCTTAGCCTTTGGATGAGTTGAGTGAAAAAAATAAAGTGTAAAAAAGTGTATACAGTATGGTACTTTACGTGTAAGAAAGGGGAATCATTATATATATCTATGGATATACATTAAGTCTTGAATAGTGTTGACAGGTTCTTGGCAACTGCAACCTTAAGTGAAATGACATATAAGGAAACCAATTTTACCATAGGCTAATTCACATACCCAAGAGTTAAGATCCTACGGCATATTTCTGGTCAGAAAAACATCACTAAACTTCTTAATGTAGTCCAAAACACTTCTAATATTAAACATTGCAGTAAATGTAGCTATACACACATTTAAGAAGATTAATAAAGACAAGAAAGATCATTATTTGTCCACTTATTCCACTTCAGGGCCACAGGTGGACAGAGCCCATCCTGGCAGATCAGGGCACAAGGTGGGAACCAGCCCTGGACAGGACGCCGTCTCATCGCAGGGTGCACTCACACACACATCCACACGCACTCAGACTGAGAGCACTTTGTCATGCCAGTTCTCCCAACATGTACATGTTTGGGATATGGGAGGAAGCCAGAGTACCCAGAGAAAAGCCACATGGACATGTAGAGAATAGGCAGACCCCACGCACAGTGGACCCGGCCGGTAATCGATTTTTTTTCCTCATCAACGTTACAATGAAATGACACCGAACCAAAGGACCTGTTTTATTTATTTTGCTTGTGAGTATACTAAGAAATAGGAAGTATACACAGAAACTAATGAAAGTAGAAGGCAGGGGCACCAGAGTGGATGAGGTAAGAGTGGGTGTGAAACTTCTCACCAAATACCTTTTTATATTATGTTGACTTTGAACCATGTAACAGAATCTAGTTTATAAGTAAAGAAACTCCAACACCCGTATGTGAATACCTTTCCCTGGCTTCAGCAACAGTAGTCAATTTTCTGAATTGGGGACATGGGCAGAAAGGTCTCTTGAAAGCAGACAATGGGCAACACAACCCACTACCCATACTGGAGGTGAAAGAGCTCGGTGGTGAGCAGGGCAGGCCCTAGAGCCCCTCTGCCTGGGCTCAAATCCTGGCTTTGCCATTTACTAGCTGTGTGACCTTGGGCAAGTCACTTAATCTCACCATCCCTCAGTTTCTCTACGTATATTAATAGTATACAAATTTTATAGGCAGAGACAAACTAGTACTTCCTGATAGGGTTGCTGTGACACTTAAAGAGATAATAAAAAGAAAGTGCTAAACATGGTACCTTTCGCATAGCCAACATCTGCCACGTGCTTATACGATTATCTTTACTAATAAACAAACAAACAAAAATTATGAGCAGGCAAGGCACAGTGTCTTATGCCTATAATCCTAGCACTTTGGGAGTCAGAGGCTGGAGGAGTGCTTGAGGCCAGGAGTTGAAGACCAGCCTGAGCAACACAGGGAGACCTCTTCTCTATAAAAAATAGAAAATTAGCCAGGTGTGATGGTATGCACTTGTAGTCCCAGCTACTCTGGAGGCTCAGGCATGAAGATCACTTGAGCCCAGGAATTTGAGGTTGCAGTGCGCTATGATGACACCACTGCACTCTCGCCCAGGCAACAGGGCGAGACCCTATCTTACACACACACAAAAGAAATACGAGCAAGAATTAGAGATGAAGATGCTAACACCAGGGCTAGAAACTTTCTAGGCATAGAATAGCAGTGGTCCAGATGTATACTGTTCTCTGGGGATATATCTGGTTGCAGCCTAGAGAAGAAATATACCAAAGCAAAAAACAGATGTGTTAGCAAAAACACAAGCAAAACAACCTCATACAACAATGGAAAAAGAAGAGATAAGCAGAAAAGTAAATACAAAAGGTGAATAAATATATGAAATGGTGCTCAACTTCACTCATAATAAAAGAAATTCAAATTAAGATGAGAAATCACTTTCATCCATCAGATTGGCAAAGACTTAAAGGTTAATTATACCTGGTATAGGCAAGGGTGTAGGGATATGGGTCTCCTCATACACTGTTAGCAGAATTGTAAATTGATATAAACTTTTTTTTTCTTAGGGGAAGGAAAAGCTGGGAAATATTTATTCCGAATTCAAAAGATGAACATCCTTTAACTCACAATTCTACCTCTAGGAATCTGTTCTAGAGATCATATATGATAGCATAAAAATATACCTATAAGATTATTCAATATAGCATTGCTTATAAAGTAGCAAAAACTGAAAAAAGACCCTAAATGTCCATCAATGGGAATTATTTAATAAATTAATAAATATGGTGACCTATGTGAGAAAACAATGTAATCATCCACTCATTCATTCAACAAATATTTACTGAGCATCTACTATGGGGTCAGGCATTATTCTAAAGGCTGTGGATATGGCAGTAAATGGCACCTCAAAACTTCTGCCCCATCATAAAGTGTACATTACAGTGGGGGAACAGACAATAAACAAAACAAAGAGTATGTTAGATAATCAATGCTAGGAAAGTCACTAATAGGGAAGGGGGATAGAGTGTGTAGGGGAAGGGTTGATATTTTAGATGGAGCAGCTAAGGCATCACTAAGAAGGTGGCATTTGGGTAAGGACTGGAAGAGAGTGAGCCATGAAGAGATCTAGGATAAGACTCTTCCAGCCAGATGGAACAGCCATGAGGCAGAATGAGATGGCTC
This sequence comes from Daubentonia madagascariensis, assembly GCA_023783475.1. Classification (NCBI taxonomy): domain Eukaryota; kingdom Metazoa; phylum Chordata; class Mammalia; order Primates; family Daubentoniidae; genus Daubentonia; species Daubentonia madagascariensis. Next base: position 20,616 of record JAKFHU010000594.1, on the reverse strand, counting down.
AGTATGTCCTGATATGCAAAGGCACTACTGTTAAGACAGCAAGTCACAGAACAGAATACATCATATGATCCCATTCATGATGCTTTAAGGAAAAAGGATACACATACACATGCAAGTCCCTGTGTGCCTGCATGTGCACAATGTCTTATACACACAAGAAACATACCAGTGGTCACCTCTGATCGATGGCACTTGAATTTCCACTTTAGTATCTCCCTCATAGTGTTTGAAAAAAATTTTTTTAAATCATAACCAAGTGTTAATGTTCTATGAAAAACAAATACTTTAAAAAGTCAAGCAGAAACTCTATTAATATAACATGGATGTATTAAGGACCATCACCTCATCTCTTCCAGTCTTAAAAGTTAACCAGCAAGGTAAACATAGTCACAGATGAAGCCTTCTTCAGTTTCTAAACCCCAGTCCCAGTGAATATTTTCAACATAGGTGACAGTTCATTTTCAGAAAGAGGGTTTGTGTTACCAGAGGTTCACACAGCAGATAGGAATTGCCTGAATACTCTGTAACTCCCTTCTGTGCAGCCTAGTCGATGACCATAAAAAACTGGGAAAGAATCCGCTGCCTGGCTTATTGTCTGTGCTCATTATGGAAATATGTACTGATATAATATGCTGAAGATCTTTCTTCTGTACTGGGGTCTGCAGAAGGCAGAGCATTCCTACATTAGGGAAACCACTGACAGGGAAATATGCCTGAGATCATCAAGTTGCCTGAACTGCTCCAGGAGAAACAAGAAACATGCCCTTTAAAATCCTGAATTAAAGTATCCACAAAAGGTCTAGAACAATGATTCTCAATAATGGGGGAGGCAGAGGAGTGGAGAGGTAGATGTCTACCCTCCTCTCCTCTCTCCTCATTGCAGTTACTGGCAAAGTGAGCCACTGTTATTGGTAGGAATATACCAAGTAAAATATGGTAGAAAAACAGATAGAGAATCATTGAGCTAGAATATCTTAACTGCTGCACTCGTTGTTCATTCACCTTTCTACTCTTTCCAATCTAGGGTCTCTTTTATACGTCTCGTGAAATTGCTTACCAAGATCACCAATGACATCCTGTTACCAAACCCCAAGGCCACTCTTCTATCCTCATCCATCTGACACAGTTGGTCACTGTCCTTCCTCAAACACTGACCTCTTTTGGCTCCCATGACACCACTCTTTCCTGGATTACCCCTGCCTTTGAACCTTCCTTCAAAGTATCCTCGGGTGGCTCCCCCTCCACTAACCAACCTTAGGGCTCTGTCCTAGGCTCCTTGTCTTCTCATTCTATAGTCTCATCATCAAGGGTTCTTGACCCTTTTATGTGCGTGGATCCTTCTGGCATCTGGTGAATCCTTTGTACCCCTTCTCAAAATAATTTTTTAAGGTATAATATAAAGTACAAAGGATTCAAAAGAAATCAATTTTACTGAATAGAGTTTTCAAAATACTTTAAAAAACTGTGATATGTGCTTCTTTATAATGTTCTTTATTAAATAACAACATGTAGTTGTGGATCTTAATCATTCTGTACTGTAATCCTGAAGTAGTTATAAGTATACATGCTATTTTGAGATGTTGGCAATGATTGTAATGTTATATAAAAATATCTTGATTTCTATTGGTGATAAAATTGCAAATATTATTTTAACTACTGTGGTTTGAGGACTACATTCAAAATTGAAGGAAATGCTAAATTTCAGTCAGTGATTAGTAAAATAAGGAACGTTTTTCCCATCCAAGTACATGGACCCCTTGAATTCTATCAACGAATCCCTGTGAGGTTTCTGGAATCCAGATTAAGAACCTCTTCATTCTCATGGCTAAAGAACTATCTTATACTGAGGACTCCCTCCTTTGTATTTCCAGCCCAGACTCTTCTGAGTTCCAAGTGGTACATTCAACCACCTACTTGACATCTCTACTTGGATATCTCTGAGGCATCTCAAACTTAACATGTCAAAAAAACCCGAACATGAACTCTTGAGTCTGCCCTCTACGCAATCCACCTCCCTCCCCTTTTTGAGACAGAGTCTTGCTCTGTCGCCTGGGCTAGAGTGCAGTGGCATCATCATAGCTCACTGCAACCTCAAACTCCTGAGTTCAAGCTATCCTCCTGTCTCAGCCTCCCAAGTGGCTGGAACTTAAGGCCCATGCCACCTTGCCTGGCTAATTTCTCTATCTTTTGCCCAGACGGGGTCTTGCTTTTGGTCAGGGGGGTTGGTCTTGAACTCCACCTCAAGCTATCCTCCTGCCTTGGCTTCCTAGAGTGCTAGGATTACAGGCGTGAGCCACCATGCCTCGCCCCAACCCCTTTTTGATGCACTTTTGTCATCTCAGTAAATGGATTGCCACACTGTGAATTGCTCAAGAAAGAAACCTGAGGTCAACCTCAATACTGTCTGCTTTCCCAAACTATCAGTAAGTCCCATGGACTCTATCTCCAAAATACCAAATCCATCTGCCTCTTTCCATGCTGCCACGCTACTTCAAGCCACCAGCCTGCAAGAGTTTCCTAACTAGTCTCCCTGCCTTCTCTTAACACTCCCTCCACCATTCACCACACAATTGCCAGAATTTATATTTTAAAAATATAAGTTTAGGCCAGAACCTCGCTTAAAACTTTGCAATGGCTTTCTATTGCTCTCAGGATAAAATGCATACTTCTTACCATAGAGTCCTGTGTGACCCAGCCCTGCTGGCCTCACCAATCTTATCTGGAGTCATTCTCCCTCTTCTCTGGCTATACTCCAAACACAGTGATCTTTCAATCCCCAGAACACGCCAAGGTCTTTCCCACCTAAGAGTCAAATTTTATACACAGATGTCCAACTGCATAGGGAGTTGGCCCCCCCACCCTCTGCGTTGTTCAGCGGTCAACTGTACATATTTATTTGTTTATTGCCTTCTCCCATATCTAGAAAGGAACACGAGGGCAGGGGCCATTTTATTCACCATTGTGTATCCAGGACCTAGTGCAATGCCAAGTAGATAGCAGGTATACTCAATATATATTTGTTGAATGAATATGGTCCTTGCCTGGAAAGCACTTTCCCCCATGTGGGGCAAGGCGCTTCAGAAAATATCTGGTAGAGTGATTCCATGATTCTACTGAACTTTCTCAATTAGTCATTCTCCAAGGGAATTGTGCCCCTGGATTTCATTCTGAGAGAACAATCTACAAAATTACTGGAAATATACCAGAATATTATTCCTACCAGCTGTAGAGTATATAAAGAGGACAGTTGTCAAAGTAACTTTTCAGGAAAATAAAGTTTGTGCCTAGGAATAAAAAACTCATAACAACAAAGAGAAGCAGAACTGTCATTATAATTCTATGAAACTTTATCAACATTGAGGCCACATGACAGGGCGTGATGGCATTAATGAATTACAAGATTTTTGAGGAATCAGGTGTTAAATCAAATTAAGTGTGACCTAAAGCTGCCTCCATACATAGTGTGAACTGCAACCTACATTAATGTGGAAACAAACTGTAACTTAACATAAAGAGGTTACAGGGACAGGTAGCTGAGTCTCAGCCAATCATAGCAGCTGAACCTCCAGCCAGTCCGAGGCTGCAGACTGCCAAACATGACTGAATGAGACAAACATGGGGCTGCAGCCAATCGGGCCATGTTTGTATCTCATTTCCTTTTCTCTGGCTATAAATACAGCCTGCACAGCCTCCGCTGTGGGGCGGAGCATCCTGCACCACTTTGGTCCTGAGTTTTACCCGGTTCATGATCTTTTTTCTGTTCAATAAAACTCTGCTAGGGTTCTGCTTTTTTTTTTTTTCTTTTAACAAAGGCAATACTTCTAAACTTAAAAAAAAAAAAAGACAACAGCAGTCCCATTATTCCATTCCAAAATTACAATATAAATCCTAGGCAGTCTACTTTTCCAAACACTTTTCTTTAGAGCACTGGTTCTGAACCAGGGGTGATTTTGCCCCTCAGAGAACATTAGTTAATGTCGGGAGACATTTTTCGTGTCACAACTGGGGGAGTGGGTACTACTGGCATCTAATGAGTAGAAACCAGGGTTCCTGGCTCAACATCCTACAACGCATAGAACAGCCCCACAACAAAGAACTATTCAGTCCAAAGGCCAAGAGTGCCAAAGATGAGAAACCTGCTTTAGAGGACTATGTGATCAAAACTTGATGTGATAGAGTTGATATGCATATATCATCTCTGGGATGACATGTAAGAAATAAGAGTGACTGTCTCTGGAGAGGGGATTGAGAATTTGGGGGAAAAGAGAGTGGGTAGGGCGACTTACTTTTTAACTATACATACTGTTCTTTGCCTCTGAATTCTGCACCATATTTATATGCCACCTATTCAAAAAAGAATAATAGGGCCAGGTGTGTTGGCTCACGCCTGTGCTCCCAGCACTTTGGGAGACCGAGGCAGGAGGATTGCTTGAGGCCAGGAGTTTGAGATCAGCCTTGGCAATATAGTGAGATCCTGTCTACAAAAAATATTTAAAAATTAGCCAGGCATGGTGGCACATGCCTGTAGCCCCAGCTACTGGGGAAGCTGAGCTGGGAGGATTGCTTGAGCCCAGATGTTCGAGGCTGTAGTGAGCTATGATTGCACCACTGCACTCCAGTCTGGGTGACAGGGCAAGACCCTGTCTAATAACAATAATAATAATAAAAAATAACAAAAAATAGTCATTCTGGCTCATGACTATGTTCTTGAAAGTCTACCTTCAACTCATTGAACACTACTAAATGGAAAACAAAATGAACAGGACATATGTTGTAAAATGGCTCCTGAATTAGGAGTTAGAAAGCCTGGGTTTTATTACCGCAAGCTGTGGAACATTTAGCATTTCACTAAATCCTGAGCTTGTTTCTTCACATGTAGAATGGGAGGATGATGTGCCCATACACAGTGCACAGGGAACTGTGAAGATCAAATGAAGTTATACAGGTGAAATACCTTATGAATGATGAAGAGCCATACAAATACACTGTAATTATTTTTTTAGCAGTCTTGGTATTATGAAAGAATAAGACTGGAAATGATAAAGAAGACCTTTAACATTATTCCTTTTCTAAAGTATATATCATTTCATTGTCATGGGCATTAGGAGTTGTTCCCTGTTCATATACTGAAATCTTCTATTTTTGCTGCCTACCTCGGAAGTTAGCCTTCCGGGAACGGTTTCTGTGATGAGGCCCCCAATCGATAGGCGGCTAGTACCCTCGCTACTTGTGGATGAGGCCTAATCCACTCAATTTGCTACAAATGTTCAGTGCGGAAGTGGCGCTGCTGTGCCCCCCGCAATATCCTGGCTCGGGCTCAGAAAGCAGGACAGTAAAATTTTTCTTCCTCAAACTTCTAGTGACCACCACCTCTTTTGTCTAACAGAGAACTGGGGCCATGTGGGACAGAGGGGCGACCAAGAGGAAGCGCATGAAGATACGCGGACCAGGGGCGGAGCCTCCTGAGCTCTGAGTCATGCAATCCTACCGTGTAGCAACGTCCGGTCCGCTTTGATGGCGGCGTCTGGCGCCGCTCTGTCGGAGAGGTCGGCGGAGTTGTGCGACGGTAGACGCACCCCCGCTTACCTGCTGAGCTCCTGTCACGTTCCCAGATTGATGTGTGAGGCCCTGTGATGCGCCAGACATCCGCGCGCCATCCCGTCCCCCCGGGGCCTCCCCCGGCCCGTGTAGGTGTCTTTGCCAGTTCTGTCCGAGGTCCCTGGATCCCCTATAAGAGCGCGGATCCTTCCTTCCACTCACAAGACCCTGAGAGCAAATGTACACACAGCTGGGAAGAGGAAGGAGGCCACGACGACCGACCGACCGACAGAGGTGAACTCGGGGGGGAGGCTCGGCCTAACTAGAAGAGCAGGTAGCGTATGAGGCTCTGGGAGTGGTACAAAGACGTTAACATGCGCAGACCGAAGAACGGAAGGGTAGAAGGGAAGGCAAGGAACAGCTGGGCCTCCCCCCCTGGGGGACGCGCCCTCCTCCCACGGGGCACCGGCTAGCCCCCCGTGTGTTTCTCTCCCCACATCTCTCCTTCCGAAGACACATCACGCGATCTCCGCCGGCTGCGCCCTCCCGGCCGGCCCCCTCCAGATGCGGGAGAATGAGGCACTTAATGAATTCCGTCCTTACCGGGGCCTGACTCCCGCCGCTCCTTAGGAGGAGGCCTGCTGCTAGGCACCATCAGAGTCGGTACCAGTATATTTTATTTCATTCTTTGTCCTTCCCAGCTCCCCCTGCAATCCCTGGCCACGAAAAGAGAGATGGGGAGAGGCTGGACAAGTAGGGAGTCAGCACTACACCCCGGAGACGATGGAATTCATAGGGCGCTAAATGTTAACCAGTACGGGGGTCACGTCTTGATTCCTTTTTTGGTCCTAACCATAACGCAAAAACCTACTAAACACTGGAAGGAGAGGAAGATAGGTATATCCAGTAGTCTAGTACATATGTTCGGAGTGGGGCGATTAGCATGGGGAGCAGGGGATGAATTAGGATCTTGAAAACGAAATATTTTACGCAATCCTTCCCAGACAAAGCCGCTTGAATAACAAAAGCGGCCCATCTTGGAATGCCAAAAACGAAACAACTGAGCTGAGCATTGGACCTGGGAGGTCTGTGGCTCCTGGGTGACCAGTAGCTGATGCAGGCAGTGGCACAGTAGGAAGAGCAGGAGGGCAGTGAGGCAGATAAGCCAGAGGACGTGATATTGCTTCGAAAAATGCATCAGCACCACCAACATGCTGACTAGAAAATTAGGTGAATAAGCAAGATCAGTCATGTAGTACAATCCCACCGGTACTTACTAGGTGTGGAGGGTAGATCTGCTGAGATGACGACAAGATGTAGCCTAATTATTCACAACCATAACCACAAGAATCACAGCAATGTCTGTGGAAATACAACGAGCTGTTGAATCAAACTAAGATAACTATGCTCGATTCACCTCTGAATTGAGGTTTTCGTCAACAGTTGAAACAAAACAACTTGGCAAAGAAACGATACGTACATTAAAAGTTTGGGAATTCTGCCCACCACCCCCAGTGAAACAGCATCAAAGAAAAATACAGAAAGATCACTTAGTGGCTGAATTAACATCACTGACAAACTTCCAAAAGGTCTAGAGGCAAGCTGCTGAGAGAGAAAGAGTTTATTGCTCGAGTAAGAGCCAGTTCCAGAGCATCTGGTGGTTGTCCCGGGGAGAGCTCAAAAGAAAGGACTCTTGTATCCTGGGAAAGCCAAACTCAACCTCAAGTGGTGGTGCAGGATGAAGAAATTACAGAGGATGACCTCTGCCTTATTCATGAGAGAGTTTTCCATTAGGCAGCTTGAAGCTGACATTATGTATATTAATGAAATATTTAAAGATTTGGGAATGAACAAGGAGATGTGATAGATAGTACAGAAGCCAATGTAGAAAATGTGGAGGTATACGTTCAACAAGCAAACCAGCAGCTGTCAAGGGCAGCAGATCATCAGCGCAAATCCAGAAAAACCCTGTGCATCATCATTTTTGTCCTTGTCATTGGAGTTGTGGTTATCAGTCTCATCATATGAGGATTGCATGGCTAAAATTATAAAGGAGCACACTATTGCACTACATTATCTAAATTATGTAGGAAGATTCCTGTAATGATGGGGCTTTTAAAATTATTATTTTAAAGCTCTTGTGTAAAGGATGGTTCCCATACTTTGTTATGTTTATAGGGGGTTCCTTTGGATTATCTGATATTTTCTAATAATGAAAGTTTTTCTAAATGTTGTTGCTGATACAACTTTCATGCTCTTCAATTTGATAACTGTTAAGTTTTTGCCCACATTGCATGTGCCTTTCATTTATAATTTATTTACCCTGTTTGACTTAGTTTTTGGAATTAGGAAATTTAAAGATGTGTGTGTTCTGTGTGCATCTCTCTGTCACTGTGTAACATGCACCCAAATTTGTGTTACTTCAATTCAAAAATCTCAAATTTAATTTTGATTTGGTTCAGCAGAGAAAATGTTCTCGATAACTGAAAAAATTAATGTGTCCTTTTGTGGTTTTTTTTTTTCTGGTTCACAACAGCACAAATTATCTATTTCACTTTTATTATTGTTTTCTTTTAAAACCCTTGTTTACCCCGAATAAAAGGCATGAATGATTTCCTAGTATATTTCATACTTGTAATGTGTATATATTAAGCATTTGCTGTAGACTGCTTAGTAAAATTACTAAGGATAGATTGTTTTTACATATGGTGCATTTAAGTCTGATGTTCACTAGGGAAAGTGTAGTTACCATAAATGTTTAATGTAATTTGGGGGAAGAGTATGAAAAATACCAATACACCTATTGTGTTTGGATTCTAGAGATCCCAACTTGTTATTCCACTAAACTATCTTAGCAATAAAAAACAAAACAAAACAAAAACTAATCTGGGAGTTTTCCCTCCCTGGGCCCCAACTCCAGCACTTCTACAATCTCTGTAGATATAGTTGCTGTTAGAATCAGATTCCAGCCCAGGTGTGATGGCTGGCACCTGTAACCCTAGCTCCTTGGGAGGATGAGGCAGGAGATTGTTTGAAGCCAGGAGTTCAAGACCAGCCTGAGCAAGAGCCAGACCCCGTCTCTTCAAAAAATAGAAAAATTAGCTGCACATGGTGGTGCACAGCTGTGGTCTGGGCTACTGGGGAGGCTGAGGCAGGAGGATCGCTTGGGCTCAGGAGTTGGACGTTGTAGTGAGCTATGATGATGCCACTGCACTCTAGCCCGGGTGAGAGCCAGACCCTGTGTCAAAAAAAAAAAAAAATCATATTCCAAATTCCAATCACATATCACCATTCTCCATCATGTCCAAAAGAAATCTGGGTATTTGATACACATTGAACTACAGTACACCCTAACCAGTACACTATACAAGCTAAAGTAGAATTCATCTTGGAATTTAAGGCCCTGTTATCAACTGGCCCCCCTTATCTTTTTCATCTCATACATTTACTCCTTCCCAGCAGAGATCTTTTGCTTCAGTCAGGAGTCCACTCTGCCCAGGAATCCTTACATTTCACTTTCATTTGTCTAGCCACTGCTTTTGTGTTCTCCTACAACTCTTCCCTCAGAGATAGTCTTCTCTGGGCCAATTCTATCTTTAGGTCTCTTCGATATTCCGGTCACACTTCCTCCACAAAGCGCCCCCGCGAAAACAAAATGGCACAAAAGTTGTGGGGACTACTAGGGCTGCAGAAACATTTCATCTCCCACGAAGCCTCTCTAGGGATTCAGAAAGCCGCAAGCAAATCTAAAACTTCCCCAAGCTGCCCGATTAGTAATCCTTTCTACAGCTCAGGAAAGCTAACTGAACAGAGGATGTTCGCTGCATCTCAGTACCTCCTGGGAGAGGCGCTTGCGGGTCAAGAAAGGAACCCCTTCCCGAGGCCAGTAAGCGGCGCTCGGTTGGACCGCGTCGGGCAACTCCAAAGAGATGCAGCATTCGCAAATGAGGGGCAAGGCGGCGTAAAGGACTGAGGGGAACCCAGGAGGCGGCGAAAGGAAGCAGCAGGAAGGAGCTGAGGGGGCGTAGACAGTGGGGAGGGATCTACAGACAACGGCTTGAGGCAACCTTCTTGAAGGCTCCCAAGCCCAAGTTGCCAACCCCAGGCAAATTCATTCAAGGGCTTCGGGTCTTTCGAATGCAGCAGGCAGGGAAGCGCTGGGCCTGGCTGGTGAAGCGCCAGCCCGCGGGGACCGGAGCCGTCAGGGGCCTCGCACGCGGCGGGCCGGGCCGGGGACGCGGGGAGAGAAGGCTGCAGGCCCCACACTCACGGAGGCCGCTCCCCTTCACAGTCCGACTACGCTCAGCGCCCCTATCCCACCACCTTCCCGGGACCCTTCCCCACCTTTCCCCGCGGATGGCACTCGGAGCTTCCGGCAGCGTCACATCCGCCGTCCGCCCCGCCCACTGCCGCCCGCCTGCCAATTACGCTCCCTAGAACCTGGACCCGGCGTGGGGAGCTGGTGGGTGGGGCTAGAGTCGTCACCTGAGGATAATCCGACCAATGAACAGAGCGCTCTGCAGCGGCCATCTTGGTAAAGGAAAATGAACAGGGTCGAAGGCGGAGCTAATGACCAAGCTAACGCTTCTTCTTAAAAGTACTTTGATTTGGCGTAGGGGTTTCCTGCCAGATAGCCCCTCCGTCACACTCACATAACTCCGCATGTAAGGAGGATTGCTGACCCCAGTACAACCGCAGACTTGGCTAAACTATCCGTGACTTACAGATGGGGGCCAAGAAAACTTCTGAATTTATTTTTCGGCTTGTTTGTGTTACTTTCCACACAAAATTGGTAGTCTGAGATACTAGGGAGTAGATTTTATTGCTTGGAGAAGAACATAAGACCACTTTTTCATGTCAAAACACCTATAAAACTTATCGAAAATAAGTGTATGTCACATTTCCTGCTCCTGAGGCCGGGACAAGGTAGTTATACACATCAAATGCAAACAGTTCTGTTTGTAGATGTGTGTATGTATAAATATGTACACACTCTCACCCAAAAGGTCCTGCAAGGCTGCTAGTCATTCTGTCTCAGGAGACTTTGTATATCATCACTCTGAAACTTTATGCTTTGGTTTAAAAGTTTAACTCTCTGTGGACACTTTCCCAAAATTTATTTGGGAGGCTCCCTGTGAGTTTGTTACTGTGATGACACGACCTATACTTCAAGGTCTAGCTTAAAGCCCCAACTCCGATGTTAACTTCCTCCACCAAACCAGCCTCCAGATCTCTCATTTATCCCAATCCCTGTTGTGTAGGTTTCTCTTGGAGTTCCCTAAAGTGATTACGTGTGGTCAACAGCTTTTCAGACTTAGGGTTGAAAGCACTTACTGGATCATTCCTTCCCTCCTTCCCCCAACAAACACTAATGTGCATGCCAGTGCTAGGGTCTACTGTTGACTCTCGTGGATCTACAGCACTTAAACATGAGAAGACAGCTGTACAGGGCACTCTACTGTATCTTCAAAACTCTAATTCTCTACTGACTCTTTACCTTCAGATTGTAAACATGGTGGGTTGGGCCTAAAGAAATTGATGCACTGGAGATTCAGGTCATAGGGCAGGCATACGGTGCAGGTGGGACCCTGACAGGAGGCAACACAGGGCGAAATCCAATCCATTCAACCTCTTGCTCAGTAAATATTTATTGAGCATCTACTGTGTTCCAGGTTCTGTTCTAGCTGTTAGGGAGACAGCAGCAAAGAAACCAGCAGGTGGATACCCTTGTGGTGGAAATGCTGGCAGAAACAGAGCTGGTGGGGTAGGGAGCAGGAGCATCTGCTCTCACTGACCACCATCTCTAAAGTAGCTCTTTTTTGTCGTGTTTAACTAACAAGTAAACAGAATTTACGAACATCCTGGATATTAGGATTATGATGACAAAACTTTAAAAAGCTGTGACTGAGACACACATAAGAGGGGTGTGCTTAATCATAAACACAGCAATGTCCATACTGAGGCTGTTTCTGATATCAGAAAGTAGATATGGCCAGTTGCTGGCAGTTCGTAAGATAACAGCTAAGAGGATATAGGAAGAAAGATCTAGTCCTTTTAGGAAGGCAATCTGTAAATGTTGACCAGAACTTTTGGCATCTGGGGCAAAGGTCAGCACTCTTAGCTTTCTAAGAACCAGAAACAAGAAGAAAACCCTGGCCAAGTTGAAAATTTGACAGTCCTCATTTCTTGCTTAACTGGAAAAGTTGAAAACCGAACAATTTTGTATATGCAAGTTTTGTAAGGCTACAAAAGTTTCTTGGCATACCTGAGGAGAACGTCCTACCTACCTCTGCTTCCAAAGGTTGGAAGCTCAGCATTGAAGGTATTGTGTCAGCAAATAGGCTTCAGCAGCTTCCCTCGTAGGAATTGAGGTGCTCTTTCCTCCTGGTGCCCACACCTGGCCATGGCCACTTTTCCTGAACATAGCAGCCTCCATCTGGCCCTGTGCAGGCTCCAATGTCCTGTCTCCTACACCCTGCATGGTCATTTTTACCTGCTCATTCATGGGAAGCAGAAAAAGACTCCTATAAGATGAAATTCTTAACCTGATATGTAGCATTGCAGTATAGCAAACACAGGCTGAAGTAAGGCAGGTGGAGAGCGCTTGTAGTCCCAGCTACTCAGGAGGCTGCCTCAGGAGGCTTGCTTGATCCTAGGAGTCCAAGGCTATGACAGCACCCATGAATAGCCACTCCACTCCAGCGTAGCTGGAAAGGGGGAAGGGAGGGAGGTAAGGAAGGAGGAAAGGAGTGGCAGGCCCACAGCAGCTTTGGGGGGAGGGAGTTGTCTAAAAAGAAGGAAGATTCCAGGCAGATTTCACTTGTCTACTTGTTACTCCTGTGATAACTGCCATACCTAGAAGAGTAATCTCATTAGTACAGGAAGGACATCCATTCTTACCTAATACAATGCATTCTTACAACAGCAGCTAATGATCTTTTTAAAACAAAAGTCATATTTCATCACTCCTGGGCTTAAAACCCTCCCATGATTTCACATGGCACTTTGGAATAAAAATCCAAACTCCTTAACCCATGGATTCCAGAGTGATTTGGGCTCCTCTACCTCTCTGACATCATCTCCCATTCACCTCCTTGCTCGCTACTCTCCTGCCACATCACCTGACCATTTGCTGCTCTACTCAAGACCTTTGTGCAGCTGTTTCCTCTTCCTGGGTTGCTTTTACCCTGCACTTCACTTGGCTGGCTCCGTTTTATCATCCATGTCTCAGTATAAATGTCACCTCCTCAATGAGAACTTCTCTGACCACCCATTCTAAGTGGCTACCCAGTCACCCTCTATCATGTGGTCCTATTTTAATTCTCTTCATAGTCCTTACCACTGTCTGATATGGTTTGGGTTGTTTATTGACTTTCATTTCCTACTAGAATATAATTTCCAGGAAGACAAGGTATTTTTCTGACTTTCTCACAGCTGTATCATGAGTGCCTAGAATGGCTTACAGCCCAAGAAGATGCTCAATAAATATTGTTATGCTCTTGGGACCAAGTCTCCTGTACAAGGCAGTTAGAGCTAGAAGCAGAAAGCCTCCAGGTTAAATGCCTTCATTAATGGAATGAAATGTTTATTGAGTATCTATCATGCTCATGGATCTATGTCAGGCACGGTTCTACCACAATGAAAAATAAACCTTAGTTCTTGTCTTTTTAAGGCTTTCACGGGTGAAGGCTTAGAGCCATCAGAAGGAAAAAAAATCTTTAAAATATATGGAAGATTCTCAAGGTGGGGGGAAGGTGAGCACCATGCATGGAGACACTAAAACAGCCTATCTTGAATATTGCTAGGGAATGGTGTGCTCTGATGGGAGAAATGCAAGGTGTACTAAAGACAAATTATTCACATTGTTGACATTTTTGCTGTGAGCTCATTGGGAATATAAAATGACAAATAGAATTTGAAAAGTAAATACTTGGGAAGAAAAAGATGTAGGATCAGCTGGTTCAAATAATGGGAAATGTAGCAAATGCTCTGGGATCTTTGTGCATTATCAATGCATGCAAATTATGTTCCTTTTCAGTTGGATTTGGAATTACCGGATGGAGTTGTCCCTTGAGAAGAAGGCTACAGTAAAACCAGTAACATTAAGATGAATCTGTGGTTTGTAGCTCCACCTACAGTTTGTTTAAAGACTGGTATCTCCCTTTGTCAAGAGCAATAACTGGTTTGGAAAAGAGTTTTTATGGATGCTTGGAAAGATCTTCAATGTGTGTCTGTTGTTAAAATTTATACTTATAAGGGCACATGAGGAATCTTTTTTATGTTAGACGTATTTTCATCTTTTGTTACCTGCTACTTAGCTTTGAGTGATATAATTTATTTTGTAATAATTCAAAGCCTTTGTTTTAGGTGAGAGTGCCATTATCAAGGTTGCAAATTTCAACAAGACTTAAATGACGTAAGAAAGTTTAAGGCTATTTCAATCAGACACCTTGGGTGAGGGATTTTATCATTTTATATCTGGTTTACATACTTCTTTTAAAAATATTGGCTTATGAGAAATTTGCCAGCAAATGAGGAGGATAGAGACTAGTGTCTAAAATGCCCTCGTCCTAATCATAAACAGAAAGGCAGAGCTTTTAAAGGGAGGTTTTCAGTTTCAGGTAATTGTTGTTTAACCACAGTTGATGATTCTGATCATCCCATCTCTGCTGAAGAAAATCCTTGTGACTTCTGCCCTGGCAGTTCCATTGAGCCATCTCCTTAGCACAAAGAACAAAGGACATTCTGCTGTCCCTCCCAACCACTGGCCTGACTTGTGGATGCACGTTTTAGTTTCCAAAAAGAGAGAGAAGGTTTTAAAGAGACAGAAAACATTTTTGTCCCCCCACCCTCCTTTTAAAGGCCATTCCCTCTGTTACACTACTATGTGCCAGACACTATTTAAGGCTTTGGGCACTTAGTGAACAAAGCAGACAAAAATTTCCCTGCCCTCGAGGATTTTACAGTTTAGTGATGGGCAAGGGAGTGGTGAATTGCAAACAATTATCATGATAAAGAAGTAATTGAAGTGACTTACCTAGTATATTAGAAGGTTCCAAGTACGATGGGAGAGAGGGGCCTGGTGAAGGGAATGAGCAAGAGGGGAGGGAGAGGTGCAGTGAGGCGACTGCAATTTCAAATGACGTGTTCGGGAAGCCCTCAGCGAGGAGATTCCATCTGAGAAGAGACTCGAAGGAGCTGCGGACCTGCGGACGTTCCAGGCAGGGAATAACAGCAAGTGCCAAGACCGGCGTCAGGAGCTTGCTGGTGGATTCAAGGACCAGGAAGGGGCTCAGGAAGGTGGGAGTGGAGCGAGTGAAAGGGAGCGCAGCAGTAGAGCATGTGGGGCAAGAGTCAACAAAGCGGCGCAGCCTCTCTTTGTCAATAAAGTTTTATTGGAACACAGCCACGTGGCTGCTTTCATGCTACAAGTGCAGAGTGGAGTAGGTGAGGCAGAGACGATGTGGCCCACAAAGACTGATATATTTACTGTCTGGCACTTTACAGAAAATGTTTCTGACCCCTGATGTAGGTAGAGCTTTATAGGCCATTGTAAGGACATTGGCTTTGACTCTGAGAAAATTAGAAGCCATGGGAAGGTTTGAGCAGAAGAGTGACAGGATCTGATCTATGTTTTAAAAGGATCATTATGGCTGCCATGTTGATAAATTTTAGGGGCAAGGAAAACCACCTGGGACTGTGGTTCAAAAGGTGCACCAAAGTGCCCCCAGGAAACATACTCAGATTAATATGAGTATAGTGGGGTATTTTAAATTTGTGAAGGATTCACAGGAATACTTGACATCTGTTATATACTGTGGAAACTTCTAGCTAGGAGGTAGTTCACAGTTTTAGCATCATGTCAAGCTACATTCCTTTCAACCATGCCATGTCTTTGTGAAGCTGGGTTTTTGGCAGTAGGTATTTTAAAAAGCAAGTATCCTCTTAAAATGAATGTGGAACAGGATATGAGGCTGGCAGTGTCCAATTTGATTCCAAGTCTCAAGATGTTGTGCAGTGCCCAACAGGCACACCTATCACATTAGCAAGTGATTGTGGTTAAGAGTGAAATAGAATTTTCTTTTGATTTATACATATTTTTTTTCCAAGGGCTACTTAGGGAGCATTGTATTGGTTTCCTGTGGCTGCTGTAACAAATGACCACAAATTTGGTGGCTTAAAAAAACCAAAAATTTACTCTGATAGTTCTAAAGGCCAGAAGTCTGAAGCTGGTAACATGGGATAAAATTGAGGTGTTGACAGGCTGCACTTCCTCAAAGGCTCTTGGGGAGATTTCATCCCTTGCCTTTTCCAGCTTCTGGTGGCTGCGGCATTCCTTGGCTGGTGGATACATGACTCCAATCCTTGCTTCTTTGGTCACATTTCCTTCTCCTCTTCTGTCTGCATTAAATCTCCACCTGCCTCTATTTTACTAGGATATATGTGCTTGCATTTAGGGCTCACTCTGATCATCTAGGATGATCTCCCCATCCCCAGATCTTTAGTTTAATCACATCCAAAGACCCTTTTTCCAAATAAGGTAACACTCACAGATTCCAGGGACCAGGACTTGATCTCTTTGGGTGGCCATTATCCAGCCTATGACAGGCATAAATACTTTTTAAATTTTGGCACCTAACTACTTAATAAAGACTCTTAAGTATTTCTTTTGGCCTAGGAGTGAGACAACAAGGCCTTGGTGGAATCAGGAAGTTTGGGAACCTCTGGGTTTGAAGAATATTGCAATAATCTAGGCAGGAAATGATGGAGGTGTGGACCAGAGTGAACATGGAGGAATGTGGTTAGAAGTAGACAAGTTATAGATGCAATCTGAAGGTAGGGCAGATGGAATGTGCTGAAGTGTTGGGTGTGCAGTTGGGAGGGAAAGAAAGGAGTGAAATGACTTCAGAAGTTTCTGGCCCGAGCACCTGGGAAAAAATGACATTGCCATCAACTGAGATGAAGAAAACTGTGCCTGTACTAGGGTTTTGCAGGGAGAGGAGCAAGATCAAGATACAGTTTTGTGCCTATTCAGAAAAAGTAAATATAGAGAGAAGGATAGGCAGAGTGCAGTGGTTCATGTCTGTCATCTGGCACTTTGGGAGGCTGAGAGAAGGAGGACTGCTTGAGGCCAGGAGTTTGAGACCGCCTGGGAACATGGCCACACGCCATCTCTACAAAAAGTGAAAAAAATCAGCCGGGTGTGGTGGTGTGTGTCTGTAGTTCCAGCTACTTGGGATGCTGAAACAGGAGAACCATTGAGCCCAGGAGTCCAAAGGTGCAGTGAGCTCTGATCACACCACTGCCACTCCCTGGACAACAGAGTGAGACCCTGTCTCTAAAAAAAACAAAACAGAACAAAACAGAGAGAGAGAGAGAGAAAAGGAAAAAGAACAGAAAAGATACACATTTAAAATAATTATGTGCAAAGAATGAGCAGGATTTCAGAAAGGCGGAAGCAGCAGTGTAGTTTTTGAAACCTCCCCAAATCCTCTCAGGGAAATAGATCAAATAAATCCAATAACCCATGAGTAGCATTTTCCATAAAACTAGAGGACAGATTTTCCCTATGACCCCAAAACAAGAGTGGGGCAAACCGCCACCAATGGGCACCAGACCTGCCTGGTACTAGCATCTACATGGGGGGGGAGTAGCAGACAGGGGACCTTCAAAGTGCCAGCAGGTGTTCACTGGAAATCATTGTGGGCCAGTTTGAGAACAGCTGCTGGAAAGGAGAGGTCTTGCCTGATCCCGAACTGAGTAAGTGCACCAGGCCTATGATAGAATCTGAGGCTGAAGTAGTCTCGCCCCTCTACTCTCTTGACACTGGGCAGCCAGAGCTCCTTTCCAGGAAGTGGCCACACACAGAAGACAAACTGCTGGGAGGAACAACAGACACAAAGAATAAAAGTCGGGTGGGGAACAGAGCCAGGAAATCTCAGACAGCAAGACACCATAGTT
This sequence comes from Daubentonia madagascariensis, assembly GCA_023783475.1. NCBI lineage: Eukaryota > Metazoa > Chordata > Mammalia > Primates > Daubentoniidae > Daubentonia > Daubentonia madagascariensis. The sequence continues at coordinate 3,117 of JAKFHU010000594.1, read as the reverse complement.
TTGAATACTACCTTAAAAGAAAAAACAAATAGAAGTGTTATGAACTAAGAAAATTTATCCTGAACCACACCTCCTTGTCAATGTGTAGAAAAGCTAATTTCACGTAAATAAAACAGAAAATGATTGAGACTAAATCCCATGCAAAGGTATTACAAGGAAAAAGAGAATGAGCAGCAGAACAGCATCCTCTCAGACAACAAGAGCGAGTCGGAAAAGACAGGCCACAAAACAGATCAAAACAGTAGCCTGTCATTTCAAAACTAGCTATAAGACATTAGGATAAACAAAGCAAAGGATGACAGGATGTGGAGGAGGGATGAGGAGTTATTATTTGATGAGTACTGTACAGAGTATCTGTGTGGGATGATGAGAAAGTTCTGGAGATGGATGGTGGTGATGGTTGCACAACATCATGAGTCTACTTAATGCCACTGAATTGTACACTTAGAAATAGTTACAATGGTAAATTTCATGGTATACATATTTTACCACAATAAAAAAGATGAAAAAACAGTATAAATCAGAATTAGGTGAGATAATAGAACTCAGAACAGAGTTAAAAATAAAAAATTTGGAAATGAAGACGGAAATGAACACAAGAGGAGGGGCTTGAAGGTGGCTGACTAGAAGCATTTCATGCCCACCTCCTCCACTTAGAAGAACCAAAATAGTCTATAGACAGCCGCACTTCAAATACATCATCCAAGAGAGAACACTGGATTCCGACAGAGATGTGAATGGCTGGGGGCCGGGAGTGACTCCCCAACACAGGTAAAGGGTGAATGAGAGACTTCCAGTGGCCCACATCGCCACTGTGGAATCATGCAATCCTGAGAACCCCTCGACCCTCCCAAGCCCTGAAACTAACATAAGAAGCAGCCAAGAGACAGTGGGGGTGGAACTGCTCCGGAGAGGGAGCTCTCACTGGGTCCCACATACTTTCTGAGATGTAAGGGGCTACAGCAAGGCACCATTTTCAAACCTAGCCTGTGGCAGACTGCACTCTGTCCTGGAGCCCAGTGGGGCAGGGACTGAGGTGTTATGGAAACTCAGGCTGTTGCTGCTGGGACTGGGGTATAAGAGGGCAGTATTCCCATAGCTGGGGACAAGAAGTGAGCGAGGCATGGGTTGTAGCTGTCTGGGCCAAGAAGTGAGTGCAAGTGGGTGCAAGGTGCCACTGGGACTTTGTCATGAGCTGGGTGGGGGCTCCTGCACTTGGGGATTGCTGAGGGGTGAGCCCCACCAGGACTGAGGTGTGAGAGGGACACATGTCCCCCACCCACCAGCCCAGGCTTTGGCCACCAAGCCTGGCCTCACTCTCGCCAGTGCCAAAGCCTGAGTTTAGCTGCCACCGCCCCCCACCCAAGCACTGCTGCAGGGGCCTGAGGATTGCCTTCCGCTGTCCACCACGTGAAGGGAAGTGGGTGAAAGGGTACAAACATACAATAAAATAGAAGGAATAAATTCAATGTGTGATAGCAGAGTAGGGTGACTATACTTAACAAAAATGCACTGTACTTGTGTGATGCACACCCTACATATCCTGATTTGATCACTATGCATTATATACACGTAACAAAATTTCACATGTACCCCAGAAATTTCTATAACGAAAAGAACGCATGAGTGAATGAACAGAATGGATATTGCCTTAAAAGAAACAAAATGAGGAAGAAATTTTTAAAAATCAAAAAAAATGACAAAAAGGATTCCAAGAAATGACAAATATAAAAAATAGAAAAAGCCAGGACAGTTCTGAAAAAGTATGCAAATGACACAGGAATGTAGCGACCACAAAAGTACATTTCAACTGGGACAATTATTGCATGAATTGTGATACATCATTTTGGGGTATAAATAAATAATTTCTGTGGAAGAGTCCTCAAAGTGGCAAAATAGTTGTCTCAAGGGGGGGGAGGTGGGTGGCTGGGAAACTGGGGAAGATGGGAATTTCCATTGAGAACCCTTTTGGTCTTTCTAATGTTCTATCAGGGAATCTATTACCTCTGAAGTCTAAAGCCTGAGTTCAAATCCCACCTCCCCCATTTGCTAGCTCTTTATCTTGGGCAATTTCTTGCCAGTTTGTATCTCTATCTGTGTAAGGGGTGAATAAGTTAGCCAGGTGCTGCCTGGCATGGAATAACTCTCAGTAGCTGGGGGGGTGGCTCATGCCTGTAATCCTAATGCTTTCAGAGCAAGGCAGGAGGATTGCTTGAGGCCGGAGTTTGACACCAGCCTGAGAAGAGTAGAATCGTCTTACAAAAAAAAAAAATTAGAAAAATTAGCCAGGACAGTGGCTCAGCTGTAATCCTAGCACTTTGGGAGGCCAAAGTGGGAGGATTGTTGAGGAGGAGTTCCAGACCAGCTGAGCAAGAGTGAGAAACCTTTCTACAAAAAAACAAAAAAGAAAAAGATTAGCCTGGTGTGGTGACCCAGCCTGTAGTCCCAGCTACTCGGGAGGATTGCTTCAGCCAGGAGTTTGAGGTTGCTTGAGCTATGATGACATCACTGCACTTCAGCCCAGCACAAGCAAGACCCTGTCTCAATAAAATAAAATAAATCTCAATAAATGAAATTACTGTGGAAACAACCCAAAGTCCAGCACTAATGAATGGATAAATAAATGTGATATTTCATAAACAGATTACTATGCGTGATGAAAAGAAATGAAGTACTGACACCCCCTGCAATGTGGGTGAACCTTGAAAATGTTCTGCTACGTGAAAGAAGTCGGATATCGAGGGTCACATACTGGATGATTCCCTTTATGTGAAATGTCCAGAAAGGGCAAATCTGTAGAGATTGCTGGTAGCCTGGGGCCGAGGGAGGAGGGAATGGGAGTACTATAATGGATAGAGGGGTCTCTTTTGGGGTGATGGAAAATGTTATGGATCAGATAGTTGGATGGTTGCACGACACTGTGAATGTACAAATGCCACTGAATTATATCTTTAATTTTAATTTTACTATCATTATTTTTAAAATAAGAGAGTGCTCTCGCTAGTGGCCCAGGCTGGAGTGCAGTGGCTATAAACAGACGCGATGCCACTATGAATTGTATATTTTTCAAACCGTGAATTTTTTTATGTGAATTATATCTCAAAACATAAATTATAT
>JAKFHU010000593.1:0-19679 GCA_023783475.1 Daubentonia madagascariensis | reverse complement strand
GGAGAGCCAATCAACCACAGTCTCACTCAAATAAGCAGGCTGCTACAAATGACCTCAACCGGTCTATGCCACTGGAAGTCTGTCAACCCTCAACTCCACTCTTCCCCAAACCCCATATAAGATCAGCAGCTGCTGTATCAGAAGTCACTGTGTCTGACCAGCAAAGCTCTCTTACTAGAGAGAGCAATGCATTCCCACTTTGCCTTTTTATTTCATATATCGGAAGCTCATCATCCTTGGAAGGAATTCCTTAAGTCCCTTAAATTTACCTCCCTTATATTTCTTCTTAGAAATATATTTCTTCTAAAGAATTCCTTAAGTCCCTTAAATTTACCTCCCTTATATTTCTTCTTAACAAAATACAAAATACAAAGTTTACAATTCCTTTCATCTATCTTAGCATATTTCAAACTGTCATAATTACCAGTAAAAGAATAAGTAGTGAGTGAAGTCACAATATTGGGCTTTTCTCCCTAAATGGAAAAAACAGTGATATGGAGAATATAGCTTATTAGAAAGGCCCAAAAGAATCCCCCAAATGCATATAGTTGCCAGGTAAAATTGTCACAATGAACCCAGGTCAAACTTTTTTTAAAGTGAGAATTAGTCTAATGTGTAAAACAACACCCAGGGTAAACTCTGTTCACTCAGTGAATAAATATGTTTGAGCAGCCACCCACTTATGCTGGTTCCTTTCCTAGTCACCGAGGACATGGCAGGGAGCAGACAAACATCCTACTCATGCAAATGAAGTGAACACACAATAAAAATAACCAGAATAGACAGGGAGAATATATAACATGCTACAGGAGAAAAACTAAAGCAGAAGATGAAATGTTTAAGTGTGGGAGAGGTGGGCTGGTGGAAATATGAGGATGGTGAGAGAAGGCCTTGCTGAGAAAACTGCTTTAAGTAAGAACTGGAGGAACAGAAGGAGCAAGCCAGGAGGCTGCCTGAGGGAAAAGCATTCCAGACAGAGGGAACCGCCAAGTACAGAGGTGTGCCTGGAGTGTTCAAGGAATAGCAAAGGTTCAGTGTGGCTGCAGCAGAGTGAAAGGGATAGAAAAATAGAAGGTTAAGTCAGGGGGACAACAGGTCACATCATGTACTGCCTTTTAGGCACCAGGAAGAACTGTGGCACATACTCTCACTGAAATGGGAGGCAATTAGGAGGTTTTGAGCAGAGGAATGACATAACCTGACTTAGGTTTTAATAGGTGCACTGCATTAAGCTTTGATGGAAGGAAGATTAAAAACAGAAAAAGAAACAAGGAGACCAATTAGCAGTCTCTTACATTCACCTAGACAGCAGGAGGTGGCGGCTGGATCATGGAACATGTGAAGGCTTCTAGGTATATTTTGAAGGTACACTTGACAAGATTTGCTGATAGATTAGATGTGAAGTGTCAGAGAGAGAGAGGGATGTGTCCAGGGTGACACCAAAGTCAGAGAAACCAAAGGCAGAGAAACTGGAATAGCTGCGATTAACTCAAGTAGGTACCACCACCCACAAGGAAGAACATCAGTAGCTCTAATTTGGCCCAATAAGTTTGCGATATCCAATAGGTAACCAAAGAGAGATGTCAAGTAGGCAGTTTGGCATATCAGTCTGCAATTAAAGAGAGAGATCTGCGCTGGAGATGAAAATATAAAAGTCATTAGCATATACAAGGAAATAAACCTCCTGAGAAAGAAGGTCAAGGACTGGGCCCTGGGACACTTCAATGTGTAGAAGGTGGGGGCTGAGGACAAGCGCACAAAACAGGCTAAGATGGGCAGACAACAGAGGCAGGAGGAAAGTCCAGGTGGGTGAGTGACATCCTGAAAGTCAAGTGACAAAAGTGTTATGGAGGAGAGTGTCTTCTCTTGGGACAAATATTGTTGCTGGGTTCAATACAACAAGGTCTCAGAAATTATATCCAGATTTATTAAAGTGAAACTCAGGGGTAAGTATAAGAAAAAAATATTTTGGAGGAGTGCTGGGAGTGAAAATTTCTAGAGTGAGTTCAAGAGTGAATGAAAAAGAAATTTGAGTCCCTGAGTGTACACAGTTTTTTCAAGGATATCATACCTGAGAGGCATGATCACAGATGATCTAAAGTTCTTCTTGTGTAGCTATAATTTTCAGTCCCTATATAATGAAGTATTTTTAACCTTTAAAGGTTTTTAAAATTATATGCATGTAACATTTCTAAAAATGCCAGATCAAGGTATTGAATAATAAACCCCCAAAATTATAGCACTGCGAGGCTGCTTGAACATTTATAGATTCTGTAAGCTGATTATCATTTTGCTCATGCTTATACATGAAGACCACAGAAAGACTAAAAGTTACAAGGGCAGTGTTTCTTCTGTGACAAAAATCACCCAACTCTAGGATGTTTTATTCTTATCAAATACACAGAGCAATCACTCATATGATAATACTGAATTCAGTCACAGGGAAAAAAAGGGGATGAATGCAGAAAAATATCTCATTTTGTAAACTGAATTTTTACATATTATATAGTATGAAGTCACTGTTGAAAACTAGGGAGTGGTACTCACTGAAATACATTATCTTTTAAAAGGGAGTATAATGGCATGCATGCAGGCTATCCTTAAAAAGAAGATTCACTGCATTAGTAGCTCCTCCTTTTTAGCACAGGGGTCAGCAAATTAGTGCTCATGGGCCAAATCCAGCCCATTTTCTGTTTTTTTTAAGTAAAGTTTTGTTGCCATACAGCCACACCCAGTCACCCTAATGTCTGTGACAGATTGTAGACTACAACAACAGAGACCCTATGGTTCACAAAGCCTAAGTATTTACTAACTGGCTTCTTACAGAAAGAGTTGGCCAACTCTTGCTTTAGGAGAACAAAGATCCTTTGGTGTATTTTAATAAAATTTACCCCAAATACCGAAATGTTTATATGGAATATGGACCCCATCTACAATCCCTTAGCAATATTCATATTAATTTGAGGGTCCAATATGTGGGCACTCATGCACTGAGATAAAAAAACAATCAAGTTTAATACCTAACAATTTTGTTGGGTACAAAGTAGAGTGCCAGCATAGCATATAGCTAACTTTCGCCCCTCAGCAGATACTAAAAGAATTCTGACACCATTCGGTGTCATAGAACCGAATGCTTTCAACATACTTTAATTGTGAAGTACTCACTACATTGTAGATCCAACCTCATTTTTAAATGGTTGCATACTACATTATTTTATGGGTATGACCATTTAACTATTTCCTTATTGATGTATATTTAGACTATCTTCAACTTTTTGATTTGACAGTGCTATAGTAAATATCCTTAACATACATATGTATATGTAACATACTTATATAAATATGCTTACCATACATACATTATATAACCTTAACACATGCCATATATTTTATACACATATTGGCCTATTGTATGTTATATATAATATAGAGTAAATGTCCTTAACATGTGTGTGTGTGTATTTACACAAGTCATGTCTTCCTGTAGAATCTACTCGCAGAATTGAAGGTGTTAGGTTAAAGGAGTGATGTATTTGAAATTTTGATACATGCTATTAAATTACCCTTCAAAAAGGATTCACCAATTTCATTTACCAACAGTGTATGGGAATGCCTTTTTCCTCACATTTGCCAACACTGCTTATTATTTTTTAATAAAATATCAGTATGATTGGAAAAACTGGTATCTCATTGTTTTAATTTGCATTTTTCTGATTACCATGCAGGGCTAAATATCACTAGGAAAAGTGCAAAGTTTGTTAATCAAGAATATTAGCCCAAATTAGAGGTAGCTTTATTGTACAACAACAGTTATCTCCTGTTAAATAGCGCTGCTGGCTTCCCTATCACACTCTTCATTCTCCTTCCTAGGAAGGTGCTGATGATCAGTTTTGCCCCTCTTTCTTTGTTGAAGTGATTCTTCATTGTCATTGTCATCAGCAGCACCATCATATAGGTTTTCTGATACTTCTATTTCACGACTTTTGTGCTTCTTCCTTTCTTCTTCAACCTTTAATAAAAGTTTCTTACTTCATTAAGAGTATTTATTACTTTATTCAATAAAAACTTTTTTGCTTTCATTGATTATATCATTTGACCCAGTTTAATTATCATAATTTTAGTCATAAAAAATATTTGGTGCTTAATTTAACTTTATCATTATGTATAGTCATTATATAATTATAAGATATAATTTTATCATTGAAATTTTTGTAAAGTCTGCTTCATTTCTGTTTGAGAAAACAGAATTTTCCACAATTTCAAAGAGAACCCTTCTTAATTTTCTGCTTTTATTCTCTCCCACCCATCACTATCTCACATGAATTTTCAACATGTTTCACTGACAGAAACTGAGAAATAAAAAGACAAAGACACAAAACATATTTTCTGTTGTTACCACCTGGATTTAACACTAAACAGCCAGATTTAGAGGATGTGACATTGTGGAGCTTCGGGAAGGAATGGAAACTTTCCCCTTTCTGCACTCAGCTATTCTTTTCCCCACTGCCTTTTATCATTCTATTTTCATTTGGATCCTGGGATTTCAAAAAAGTGAAGGTGCTCACTGAAATATAGGAACCAAGTTGGCCCCAACACAAAGAGCAGACTGTAACTGTTGAGTTGCTAGTGTGGAATTCTGGAAAATGAGATGCTCCCCAAATTTCACATTCAATAAATATAACATTTTATAGCTGGAGGATATACAGTATAGATAATTACCTGCTTCACCTCCCTTATCTACTGATAATGGCAGTAAAACCAAGAAAGATTAAACGATTCCTCCAAAGCTCCAAAAATGGCATTACCTAGCATTTTATGGCACCAAAAGAGATGATGCAATTCCATCATGCTGAGTCACACAAATTATCAGATAAATTCATCCAACTAGTCAGATAAATTAAAAGTGTGACTCTGTCAAAGTAATTTAATGCCTTGGAAGTGGAGGGGCAGGGTGGGAGGCCTCCTCTACTTTTACTTTAAAGAAGAATGTCTCCCCATTTTTGTCTACCTTTAAAACTCAACGTACAGAACTCAGCTTTCTACTTTGGAGTCAAATACTATATTTTTGGCCTAGCATTTATGCTACTTATATGATAAAATCATACATGTCAAATCTCACCATATTTTATTAAACAACATAATGTAAAGTTCTGACTCAACAGAAACATTTGAGAGTGGTGACTTCAAAATAAATATGTGGAAGTATGTGTATTTATTGTCAAAAATATTTAAAGGGGTCATGATGGAATTATAAGCTCCAACAGTTTGAGTTAAACAGATCAACTTGCATGCATACAAGCACATCAAGAGATCCACTGGGCTGGCCATATGTGTTGCAACTCTCAAGGTTAGACACATTTGTATCTCTTCTCAGTCACTGCTTCCTTCCCATTGTAGTCCCAGTTTATTGTTTCCATGACTGCAATTCATCTTTCAGTCCATGGGGGGAGCGGGGAACCCTAGAGCTTATTCAATGTTTTTATCAATTTCCTTTGTGCTTAGCCTGGTTCAGAAGGTCACATGGTGTATGGCTAACTTAGTTTCCCAGTCCTTATGCCACTTGGAAGACTGATAAGAGAGACTTAGGTTGATTAAGGAATAATGATTATGAGAAACTTTTCCTGAACTCCTATCATTTACACAGCAGAAATAATCTATTTCTACAATTACATATATGGATACCCCATTTTACACAGGAGCTTTTCATAAGTAGAAAATCAAAATGGATCAATAACTGATCAAGAGAAAAAACTAAGAGTAGCAGCAGTGAACCCCTGTCTCTTTTTCAAGCTGAACTTTTTCTTTCTCCACAGCCAGGAACTCTACTGGTAACATGCCTCCCTCATTCTTAACCTTCTGCATATCTTGCTGCAATTCTTCTTTCAGTGATACTTTTAAAGTTCTGTCTCTATGTGCTGGAGAAGAACTCATATTTTCAAATTCAGGTTCCATGCTTTCATAGTTCTTAGTGCTGCCTTTACCATATAATGGCTTCTGGAACAAGTCTTGTATTAGTTTTGTTTTCTTGTAAGTGTCTGTAACAGCAGAAATATTGTGCTTCTGTACTGGAACCACGTGCTTCCTATCTTTGCTGTGGGTAAGCCACATATCAGAAAGCCTTTTTGGATCACTAGACTGAGGCATATGTCTACTGTCCAATGTCCAATTAGTGGTAGTTTGGTTCATATATTTTGTCATTTGCTTATCAAGCTCTTGGTCATCTTTCATTTCTACTGTAACTGCTTCTGGGTCCCCTGCTTTTTTATTTTCTGTATCCTTGTAAAAATTCTCATCATCTGATGACAAACCAGACGTGTCCAGTGTCTGGTTTGTCATTATTTTCACAGCATAATTTATTTTCACTTAAATAAAGCTTAGAAGATGACTGGCAAGCATATTCAGGGGACACAGAGTATGAACGAGATGGAAAGACATTTTGAAGACTGGGCTCTTTTTGTTCAGGAATTGCTGAGACTACTACAGAGGCAGACACCCCAGATGCATCTTTTTCCTCACCATCAAGTATGTTTGTCAAATTAGAGGGTGTTTCCCTTAAGGTTCTCCTCTTTCAGAGTTCTGATGTAGTGGCTCTTCCTCAGGACAAGCAGTACTTTTGTAGTGTTCACAAATGTCACCGAACCTTTGCTTTAGTTCATCTGTGATGATTTTTGAATTATTTTTCCCCTCCAATTTGCCATGTTCAATCCACGTTTCCACATACGTTTGCACACAAGGAAGCCCTGAATGCATAGGTATGTTCTTTCTGCCATGATCTTCAAGCATTTCTGGCTCTTGAGACATTTTTTGCTGATGCAAATGGAAGATTAATTTCCTTGTTTTGTTTCTCAGTTGTCTTATCTGTCAGGGTGTATGTTTTTGAAATAACTTTATCCTTAAGTAAGCAAGTGTGGACCAAAGAAAATTAGAAAGTAATTGAAATTTAGCTGTCCAACTTCTTAATCTATGTCTAGTTATTCCAAAAATCACTGGGTTATAATTAAGAAGTCAAAGATAATTTGCTTTAGCCTAAAATAGGAGAAAAACATGCACCAGCAAACTTAACTTTGTTTGATTGGGCTAAACTGAATCCATTATGTGTTAAACTTACCAAAATTAATTAGCACATGATTTCTAGTATTACAAAGGCTTCCTCATTTAAAAAGATTTTATCTCACCATACCTTAAATAGTGAGCCCTGATAGCACACATAAGTACTTTTTCTAAAGATTACTAACTGGAGAATAGGCAAACTTTTATTAGGAGCCAAAATCAACACCAATCAGAAAGGAATGCAAATTCTTAACTTTCAATTCAAATTATATACCATAATGTGATAGGGCTATGTATTTAGATGGACTATCTCTTTAAGACCTGTTAAAATATATTCTAATGTCCACTAATGACAGTGGATGGAAAGAATATTAATAATATTTACTGATTACCTACATTGAAATAAGCTAGAAAGTTATTGTACCCTAACAGCAAAGGTTCCACTCTGCAAGGTAGGATTCTCTTAATAGGCCATGGGTTGATTTTATGACCCCATTCTCACCCTGGACATAGACACTGGAGTCAGTTACTGACCACAAGGTGGAATAAATCTTTATCCTTGACATTAATGCCTGGAAACATAAAACTGCTGGGAATGATTACACCTTTAAAATGAATGCAACTCAGTGGCCATCACTGTTAAATCGTTCATATTTTCTATTGTTTAATCATATAATTCAATATTTGATGGTACATTCTTTATCTTTATAAGGAGGTTATAAATTTGGAAGAGCAAACAAAATTATGGAAAATTTTCACCTCAATTCCAAGATGATGATTAAGCTATAAGTTACTACAGATTCTATGAATATTTTAAATTTTATAACTAGTTTAAATGTTTTTAAAATTAAATATTGGTATTAAATTATGAACTATTCATTCTAAAAGGTTAGTCCAAAGGTCATTTCATTTGAACTATGCTACATTATTAAAATAAAAAAACAATGTTAAACAGAAAAAATTTAAATTTTTACATACTTGTGGCTGGTTATTTTCACTTCCTTCAAGCCTTTCTTGCTCTTCCTCTGAGGTCACTTCTAAGTCTTGTTCTGCTGACAAATCCATATATTGTGTGAAAATGAACTACTGAATACAGTTAGATAAAAGCTATACTCATTATAAAAATAGACAGAAGATAACATTTATTCTTTATTTTATAAATTGAGACTTGAAATGAAGCTTAATTTTAGCAGAATATTTACTTCTTTAAGAAATACTACATAAATTACTAAAGTTTGACAAACTAATTGGGGAGACACTAGATGTCAGCAGGTTCAGAGCATACAAAAACCTCAGTGACTCATCTACCCAACAAAAGTAAACAAGACTGTCAAAAAGAAAACAAAACTTAAAATGATAACAGAAACATATAAATTAACACTGGATACTGTTCTCTACTTGACAATAGCACCTTAGTTGTGATTTCTAAAATTCTGTTACTTTTTACACCCGTACCAAAATACACCCTGTTATTTACATCTGAAATGTTTTCCTCTACTAGTCTCACATATTTCTTTTCATCTTTTAAGACTCAGATTGGTAAGTGACATCTGCCTTGATTATGCCTATCATTCTCCAAATAAATGGGTGTCTTCTTCTGTGGGGTTGCCTTAAGTACTTTATCCATTTTTCTACTGTATCTTTTCCAACCTGAACTGGAAATTATTTCTGTACATTTCTATCCCCTTTGTTCCTAGACTGTCTGGTGACAATCTTTCAAAGCATCTTGGTACAAACAGTCTTTATCTGTTTTACTCTATCATTATTTGTTGACTTCCTGCTAAGTGCTAGGCACTGAGGTTAAAAAAATGTGGAGAATGGAGCTGACACCCATTCTCAAGTTTATGTTGAAAAGGTGTCAGGGATGGCTCTTCTAGAGATCATGCGTGAGCTGAGCCAGGCTAAGAGACGTAGAGGGCAGGAAAGGGAAGAGCAGGCCTGGCGGCTGCAAGAGAGGGAGAGAAGCCTGAAGGAACATATGTATTTGCCTACAACAGAGGCACTGGTGAGGAGGGCATTCCCAGGAGTCCAGTAATGCCAGAGAAAAGGGCAGACAGGAGAAAGGGCTAAAGTTGGAGAGTTGGGAAAATGGCAGGCTGTGAAAGCATACTATGGAATTTTAAGATGATTGGACCTTAATGATTTAAACAATGATGCATGGTCTTACCTGTATTGGAGATCACACAAGATGCTGTGGGAAGGATGGATTTCAGGGACACATGAAGCAATGCAGGGAGGTGAATTAAAGGCAATATTGCAAAATAAAGATGATGCAGGCCTGTACTGAGGGAACATTTCCAGAATAATTTGATTTAGGATATACTATATCAGTGCCCAGTAGAGAATGAATTTTTATTGAATGAATAAATGTATAAATCTGGTTCCCTGGAGAACTAGACTGTGCTCTTTACTTTACAAAAGGTATCAAATAAGAAGTGAAATGATCTGCAGGAACTTCTGAAGTTGCTTGCATCTACTTTGCAGTTTCTCTGTTTCACATTTTTCTGTGTTGAGAGAACTCATTTAGAGGTTTTTATTTTCCCTAAAGTATTGCTTCTTTGGTCTACCAAGCTCACGAAGAAATAAGAGCAAAAAAGTCACTTGTATAGGCAAGTGACATTGAATTTATAGATTGTTGTCACTACTCGGGGACATAACTGATTATTGTCTGCACAATACACTGTTGATTCTACAGGTCAGGAAAAAAGAAGGATACAAAATTATAGGGGTGAAAAATTATTGTACAATAACTTCCCACAGACCTGATAATATGACTGATTAAAAGCACTGAGTACAAAAAGTAGAACACATAGTACGTGCACTTAATGGATACCCTTGGTATCCTAGTAGAATTAAAATAGATTTTCAGGTGTTATTTATAATTTATACAGCACTCAATAAAATCAGTATTTCTAGTGAAATATTATTCACTAACACAATGGGATAGACCATGTGGATATAGCTGACCAGATACTATATAGCAAAACTCAACAATTCCCATTAATAATGGGAAAGTCAATTTGATAATAAGTACAGTATAAGAAATTATAAACATTTATTTGATATGTGGTTTTGAAGGTACTTTTCAAATTCTTTATATGTGTACAGGTTTGCTGTACTATCTGATTGGAAGCAGTATATGCAATGTGTTGTAACATGCTTCCTTTTACTAAAAAAGTCACATATTGATGTATCATTTAGGAAATAACCTGGCCTGTGTGAAACAGACTCCCATTCATGGCTAGGGCTTAGAAGCGGCAAAGAAGAGAGGACTCGGTTTTGCAGCCGGAAGATGCTCATGGAGAATGTGAAGGAGTATCACAGGAAAACACTTCCATTGACAAAAACTTCTTCATTTTTGTACAGGGTAGCTCTACTGTCTGCATGGAAGCAGTATATGCACTGTGTTGTAACATGCTTCTTTTTAGAAAAAGAAGTCACATATTGCTGAATCCTTTAGGAAATGGACTGGCCTGTGTGAAACAGACTCACATTCCCAGCTAGGGCTTAGAAGTGGCAAAGAAGAGAAGAATCAGTTTTGTGGCCCAAAGCCACTTTTGCATATTGTAAAGCTGTTTCATAGGAAAACACTTCCTTTCACAGAAAAAAAGCAGCTAGTTCTTAGCTTGTTTACAGGGTTGCTCTATTTTGTGAATAGAAGAAGTATTTTCAGTGTGTTGTAACATGCTTTCTTTTACTAAAAGAACTCACATATTATTGTATTTTGAGGAAATACACTGCCTTCAGTGAAATAGACTCACATTCGATGCCTGGTCTTAGAAGTGGCAAAGATAAGAAGACTCCATTTTTGGGCCAGAAGCTCGTTATGCAGAATGCAAGGGTGTTTCATAGGAAATTACCTCCATTCAGAGAAAGCAAGCAGCTAGTTCTTACTTCGTGTACAGGGTTGCTCTATTGTGTGTATACAAGCAGTATAGGCAGTGTGCTGTACCTTGCTAACCTTTAGTAAAAGACCTGACACGTTGGTGTATGATTGACCAAATACACTGCCTTCTGTGAAACAGACTCACATTATCCCTTAAGCCTTAGAAGCCACAGAAAAGAGAAGAATGGGTTTTTCCAGCTGAAGTTGGTTTTGCAGAAAGTAAGGGTTTTCATGGGAAAACTATTCCATTCACAGAAAGAAAGCAGCTAGTTCTTACTCTGTGGACAGTGTTGCTCTACTTTTTGTATGGATGCAGTATATGCCGTGTAGTGTAACTACTTTCATGTTGGTGAAAGAACTCATATTGGTGAATAATTTAGGAAATACCCTAAATTCAGTGCAACAGACTCACATTCTCAGCTATGCCTTAGAAGTGGCAAAGAAGAAAACAATTGCTTTCTCAGGCTGAAGGCTTTTGTGCAGAATGTAATGTTGTTTCCTAGGAAAACAATTCCATTCCAAGAAAGAAAGCAGCTAGTTCTTACTTTTTGTACAGGGTTGCTCTACTGTGTGTATGGAAGCTGTATATGCAGTGTGCTGTATCCTACTTCCTTTCAGTACAAGAACTCACATATTGTTGTATCATTAAGTAATACACTGCCTTGTGTGGATCAGAATCACATTCTTGGCTAGCCCATAGATTGGGCAAAGAGGAGAAGATTCGGTTTTTCAGTCTGAAGCCGCTTATGGAGAGTGTGAAGTATTTTCATAGGTAAACACTTCCTTTCACTGAAAGAAAGCAGCTAGTTCCTAGTTTGTGTACAGAGTTGTGGTAATCTGTGTATGTAAGCAGTATATGCTGTGTATTGTAACCAAGTTTGTTTTAGTACAAGAACTGATATATTTGTGAATTATTTAGGAAAGGCACTGCTTTGAGGGAAACAGACACACTGGCCACAAGGCCTCAGAAGGGGGAGAGAAGAGAAGAATCAGTTTTGTGGCCAGAAGCCTGTTTTGCAGAATGTAAGGGTTTCCATGGGAAAACAATTCCATTTACTGAAAGGAAGCAGGCAGTTCTTAGCTTGTGTGAAGGGTTGCTCTACTGTGTGGATAGAAGCAATGTATGCAGTGTGCTGTATCCTGCTTCCTTTAAGTATAAGAACTAACATACTGTTGTATCATTTAGCAAATACACTGAATTGTGTGAAATAGACTCACATTCGGGGCTAGACTTCAAAAGCAGCACAGAGGAGCAGAATCCATTTTATTGTTTGAGGGTGCAAATGGAGAATGTGATAGAGTTTCATGGGAAAACAGTTCCTTTGAAAGAAAGAAAGCAACAGGTTCTTCATTTGTGTACAGGGTTGGTCTACTCTGTGTATGGCAGTAGTGTATGCTGTGTATTGTCACCAGCTTCATTTTAGTACAAGAACTCACATATTGGTGAATCATTGAGGATACACACTGCCTTGAGTGAAACAGACTCACATTGGCTGTATGGCCTTAGAAGTGGCAGAGAGGCGAAGAATTGTTTGCAGCCTGAACCTGGTTATGCAGAATGTAAGCGTGTTTCCTAGGAAGACACTGCCATTCACAAAAAGAAAGCAGCTAGTTCTTAGTTTGTGTAGAGTGCTGCTCTAGTCTTTCTATGCATGCAGTACATGCTGTGCAGTGAAACTAGCTTTATTTTAGTAAAAGGACTCACATACTGATGTAACATTCAGGTAATGCACTGCCTTGTGTGAAGCAGACACACCTTCTTGGCTGGGCTATAGAAGCAGCAAAGAGGAAAAGAATCAGTTTCTCAGTCTGAAGCTGCTTTTGGAGAGTGTCAAGGAGTTTCATAGGAAAATTCTTTTTTCACAGAAAGAAAGCAGCTAGTTCTTACTTTTTGTACAGTGTTGATCTACTGTGTGTATAGAAGCCATATATACAGTGTACTCTATCCTGTTTCCTTTTAGTACATGAACTCAAATATTGTTGTATCATTTAGGAAATGCATTGCCTTGTGGGAAAAAGACTCACATTATTCGGTAGGCTATAGAAGGCGCATAGAGAAGAATCGATTTTTCAATCTGAGTCCGCTAATGAAGAGTAGGAAGGAGTTTTATAGGAAAACAGTTAAATTCACAGAAAGAAAGCAGCTAGTTCCTAGCTTGTGTACAGTGCTGCTGTCCTGTGTGTATAGATGAAGTATATGCAGTGTGCTCTCACCTGTTTCCTTTAAGTAAATGAACTCACATGTTTGTGAATCATTTAGGAAATACACTGCCTTATGTGGAACAGACTCGTATTCTCCATTGGGCCTTAGAAGAAGCAGTGAATAGAAGATTCTGTTCTGCTGCCTGAAGACAGTCATGCAAAATGTAAGAGTGCTTCCTAGGAAAACACTTCCATTCACAGACAGAAAGCAGCTAGTTCCCAGTTTGGGTAAAGTGTTGCTTCACTCTGTGTATGGAAGCAGAATATGCTGTGCAGTGTAAGCAGCTTCATTTTAGTAAAAGAACTCATATATTGGTGAATGATTTAGGAAACATAGTACCTTAAGTGAAACAGACTCACATTTTCACCAGGCCTGAGAAGCAAGCAAAGGAGAAGAATCCCTTTTTGGGCCTGAAGCCACTTATGCAGAATATTAGGGTGTTTCCTAGGAAAACACTTCCATTCAAAGAAAGAAAGCAGCTAGTTCTTAGCTTGTTTACAGGGTAGATCTATTTTGTGAGTAGAAGAAGTCTTTGCAGTATGTTGCAACCTGCTTTCTTTTACTATGAGAACTCACATGTTGTTGTATTTTTAGGAAATACACTGCCTTGAGTGAAACAGACTCACAATCGAGGACCGGTCGTTGAAGTGTCAAAGAAGAGAAGACTCGGTTTTTGAGCCTGAAGCTCGTTATGCAGAATGCAAGGGTGTTTCATAGGAAATGGCCTCCATTCAGATAAAGCAAGCAGCTACTTCTTACCTTGTGTACAGGGTTGCTCTACTGTGTGCATGGAAGCAGTAGGTGCAATGTGCTGTATCCTCTTTCCTTTCAGTAAAAGAACTGAAATACTGTTGTATCATTTAGGAAATACACTGCCTTGTGTGAAAAAGATTCACATTCCTGGCTAGGCTACAGAAGTGGCAAAGAGCAGAAAATTGGTTATTCAGTCTGAGGCTGCTTATGGGCAGTGTGAAGGAGTTTCACAGGAAAACACTTCCATACAAAGAAAGAAAGCAGCTAGTTCTTAACCTGTGTACAAGATTGCTCTATTGTGTGCATACAAGCAGTATAGACAGTGTGCTGTACCCTGCTACCCTTTAGTAAAAGACCTGACATATTGTTGCCTGATTTACTAAATACACTGCCTTCTGTGAAACAGACTCACAGACTCCCTTAGGCCTTAGAGCAGCAGAGAAGAGAAGAATTGGTGTTTCTGGCTGAAGTTGGTTTTGCAGAATGTAAGGGTTTTCATGGGAAAACTCTTCAATTCACAGAAAGAAAGCCGCTAGCTCTTATTTTGTATACAGGGTTGCTCTACTGTTTGTATGGATGCGGCATATGCCCTGTGTTGTAACTACCTTCATATTGGCAAAAGAACTCATATATCTGTGAAAATTTAGGATATACCCTACCTTCAGTGAAACAGACTCACACTCTCAGCTATCCTTTAGAAGTGGCAAAGCAGAGAACAATTGTTTTTCTAGCCTGCAGCCGTTTATGCAGAATGTAGGAGTGTTTCCTAGGAAAACAATTCCATTCAGAGAAATAAAGCAGCTAGTTCCTAATCTGTGTAGAGGGTTGCTCTACTGTGTGTATAGAAGCAGTATATGCAGTGTGCTGTATACTGTTTCCTTTTAGTAGAAGAACTCACATGTTGTTGTATCATTTAGGAAATACATTGCCTTGTGTGAAAGAGACTCACTTTCTTGGCTAGGCTACACAAGCGGCAAGGCGGAGAAGAGTCAGTTTTTCAGTGTGAAGCTGCTAATAGAGAATTTGAAGGAGTTTTATAGGAAACCAGTTCCATTCAGAGAAAGAAAGCCACTAGTTCTTAGCATGTGTACAGTGTTGCTGTCATGTGTGCATAGATGAAGTGTGTGCAGTGTGCTGTAACCTGCTTCTTTTAGTAAGAGAACTCAGATATTGGTGAATCATTTAGGAAATACACTGCCTGTAGCGAAATAGACCATTCGAGGCCAGGTCTTAGAAGTGGCAAAGAAGAGAAGACTGGGTCTTTGGGCCTGAAGCTCCCTATGCAGAGTGCAAGAGTGTTTCATAGGAAATCACCTCCAGTCACAGAGAGAAAGCAGCTAGTTCTTAATTTGTGTACATGGTTGCTCTACTGTCTGGATGAAAGAAGTATATGCAGGGTGTTTTTCCATGATTCCTTTTAGTACCAGAGGTCACATAGTTCTACCTCATTATATAAATACACTGGCCTTTATGAAACATACATAAGGTCAGGGCCTGAGAAGCGGCAAAAAGAGAAGAATCAATTTTGTGGCCTTAGCCACTTATGAAGAGTGTAAACTTTTTTCCAAGAACACACTTCCATTCACAGAAAGCAAGCAGATAGTGTTCAGTTTCTGTACAGGGTTGCTATACTGTCCTTATGGAAGCAGTATATGCTGTGCATTGTTACATGCTTCCTTTTAGTAACATAAGTCACATCTTTCAGAAGTCATTAAGCAAATACCCAGGCTTGTGTGACACAGACTCAAGGTCAAAGCTAGGTCATAGCAGAGGTAGATAAGAGAAGAATCTGTTTGGCAGCCTGAAGCCACTTATGGAGCGTGTAAAGGAGTTTCCTAGGAAAGCACTTCCATTCACAGAAAGAAAGCAGTTGGTTCTTAGCTTGTGCACAGGTTTTCTCTATTCTGTGTATGGAAGCACTACAGGCAGTGTATTATCACAAACTTCATTCTAGAAAAAGAAGGCAGATATAGGTGAATCATTTCAGAAATACATTGTATCAAGTGAAACGGTCTCACATTCAAACCTAAGCCTTAGAAGCAGCAGGGAGGAGAATTGGTTTTACTGTCTGCAGCCGCTTACAGAGAGTGTGAGGGAGTTTCACAGGAAAACACTTTCTTTCACAAAAATAAAGCAGCTAGTTCTTAGTTTCTGTGCAGGGTTGCTCTATTCTGTGCATGGAAGCATTATATGCAGTGTGTTGTCACTAGGTTTATTTTGGAAAAGAAGTCAACATAGGTGAATCATTTCAGAAATACACTGTGAGGGATGAAACAGACTCACTTTAATTCTCAGGCCTTAGTACCAGCAGAGAAGAGAAGAAATGGTTTTGGTGGCTGCAGCCGCTTATGGGGAGTGTGAAGAACTTCCATAAGAAAACACTTCCTTTCACAGAAAGAAAGCAGCTAGTTCTAAGTTTGTGTCCAGGGTTGCTGTATTCTGTGTATGGAAACATCATATGCAGAGTCTTGTAACTAGATTCATTCTGATAAAAGAATTCACATATAGGTGAATCATTTAAGAAATAAACTGCGTTTACTGAAACAGACTCACAATTTCTCCAAAATCTTACAAGCACCAAGGAAGTGAAGAATCTGTTTTGCTGTCTGCAGGCACTTATGGTGAGAGTGAGGGAGTTTGATAAGAAAACATTTCCTTTCACAGAAAGAAAGCAGCCAATTCATAGTTTCTGTGTAAGTTTGCTTTATTCTTAGTGTGGAAACAATTTATGCACTGTGTTGTCACTAGCTTCATTCTGGCAAAAGTTGTCAGATGTAGCTGAATCATTTCATAAATACACTGTCTCGAGTGGAGCATACTAAAATACATTTTATACCGTAGGTGCAGCAGAGAAGAGAAGAATCCGTTTTGCTGTCTGGAGCCTCTTATGAAAGAGTGTGTAGGACTTTCATAGGAAAATACTCACTTTTGCAGAAAGAAGCTACTTCTTGTTTGCCTGCAGTTGCTTTTGGTGGATGGAAGCAGAAATACCCTGCCTTCCTTCATAAGCTTTCCCCTTGAGTGAATATGAAACCTGGGTAATCACTGTGAAAAACCGTTTACAGTGACAGGATCCATTCGGCAAGACCGTTAGAAGGGAGAGCAGAAAAAATCGGTTTCTCTGCTGGCAGCCGATGGAGAGTGTGGCAGTTAAAGGAAAAGGCTGCCTTGTAGAAAGGAGCGCTAGTTTTAGTTGATTGCGCTTGCTCTAATTCTGTGAAATGTAAGTTAGCATTGCTTTCCTCTCTTAATAGCTTACTCTAGGTTGTTGGGACCTTAGCAAAGAACAAAACTTCTCTCGTTAAGAGATAGCAGCTAATTCTAGTTTGACTGCAGACTTGCCTATTCTTTGAAGGAAGCAGTATTACCCTATCTTCCTGAAAGGACTATTATGCCTTCCTGTGTATGTTCATTCTCAAGAATTTGTTTTAGCAAGAAAAAATTTTTCCAAGTGAAGCTGGTGTCTATTTTGAATTGAACAGGTGCTCTATTCGTGACGAGCAGATTACATGCCTTCCTCCTTCTTCCTAGCTTTCTTAGTGAGGGGATACCTACAAAAAATTTTTTTTCCAAAAAGCCTAATTTTATTTGACTGCAGACTTGCTCTATTCTGTGAATGGAAGCAGTATATACACTGCCTTCCTGCTAGCTTTCTCCTAGCATTCTTCTAGGGTATATGGGTGTTACACAAGAAAAAACTTCTTTTGCCTGTAGCAATGCAGCTATTTCATAGTTTGACTGCAGGCTTGCTTATTCTGTGAATGGAGGCAGAATATACACTGCCTTCTTCCTAGCTTTCTTCTGGGTTTTAAATTGAAACCTGGGTTAATCACTGCTGAAAAACCGTTTTGCATGCAGAGACTCACATTCGCAGCTAGGCGTTAGAAGGGGCAGAGAAGGAGTACTTTCGTTTTCCGCCTGCCAGCCGCTTATGGAGAGTGTATGGGAGTTTCACAGGAAAACACTGCCCTTCCCAGAAAGAAAGCTCCTACTTCTGAGTTTTGCAGTTTGCTCTCTTGTGATGGAAGCAGAAATACCTGCCTTCCTTCTAGCTTTCTCCTGGGTGAATATTGAAACCTGGGTTAATCACTGTTGAAAAAACGCTGTTTAGAGTGAAAGATAATCACATTCGCAGCACGGCCTTAGAAGCGGCAGGAGAAGAAAACAATCGGTTTTCTGCCTGCAGCCGCTTATGGAGAGTGTGTGGCAGTTTAACAAGAAAAGACTGCCTTTGAAAGAAAGAAGCAGCTATTGTTAGATTCATTGCAGGCTTGCTGTATTCTGTGAAAGAAGCAGAGTATCCATTGCCTTCCTCCCAGCTTCCTCCTAGCTTATTTCTAGGTTGTATGTTCGTTAGAGAAGAAAAAAACTTCTTTTGCCCGGAAGAAAGCAGATAGTTCATAGTTTGGTTGCAGGCTTGCTTTCTTCTGTGAATGGAGCAGAATATTCACTGCCTGCCTCCTAGCTTTCTCCTAGGTTTCAAATTGAAACCTGGGTTAATCACTGCTGAAAAACCGTGTTTGCACTGCCAGAGACTCACGTTCGTAGCTAGGCGTCAGCAGAGGCAGAGAAGAGTACTTTCGGTTTTCTGCCAGCAGCCGCTTATGGAGAGTGTACGGGAGTTTTAGAGGAAAACACTGCCTTTCCTAGAAAGAAAGCTCCTACTTCTTAGTTTGATTGCCAGTTTGCTCTGTTCTGTGGAAGGAAGCAGAATATACCCTGCCTTCCTTCTAGCTTTCTCCTGGGATGAATATTGAAACCTGGGTTAATCACTGTTGAAAAACCGCGTTTAGAGTGACAGAGAATCACATTCGCAGCACGGCCTCAGAAGCGGCAGGAGAAGAAAACAGTCGGTTTTTCTGCCTGCAGCCGCTTATGGAGAGTGTGTGGCAGTTTAACAGGAAAAGTCTGCCTTTGAAAGAAAGAAAGCAGCTACTTGTTAGTTTGATTGCAGGCTTGCTCTATTCTGTGAAATGAAGCAGTACATGCATTGCTTTCCTCCTAGCTTCCTCCTAGTTTTCTCCTAGGGTGTATGGGACTTAGAAAAGAAAGAACTTCTTTCTCCTTAAAGAAAGCAGCTAATTCTAAGTTTGACTGCAGGCTTGCTCTATTCTGTGAAAGGAAGCAGTACATACACTGTCTTCCTGCTAGCTTCCTCCTAGCTTTCCTCTAGGCTGTATGTTCATTACACAAGAAAAAACTTCTTTTGCCAGAAAGAAAGCAGGTAGTTCATAGTTTGACTGCAGGCTTGCTCTATTCTGTGAAAGGAAGCAGATACACTGCCTTTCCTAGTTTCTTTGGGTTTAAATGAAACCGGGTTAATCACTGCTGAAACGTTTGGAGTGAAAGAGACTCACTTCGCAGCTAGCGTAGACGCGAGAAGAACATCGTTTCTGCCTCAGCCGCTTATGGAGAGGTAGGGGTTTCACAGAAAGACTGCCTTTCAAAGAACTATTCTAGTCATTGCTGCTGTATTGAAGGCTGAATTCTTGCTTCTCCAGCTTCCTCTAATTCTGTATGTTCTTAGAGAAAAAAACTTGCAAAGAGTTCATTTGTTCAGGCTGCTTTTGAATGGAGCAATCACTGCCGCCTCCTTTTTGGTTCATGACTGTATCACGCTGAAACGTTGACGCCAAGATCCATCGAGAGCTAAAGGCAGGAAGACTTCTTCCCGCAGGTATGGACATTTAGGAACACTGCTTTCCAGAAGCTCCTACTCTGTTGCTTGCAAGTTTGCTGCTGTTCTTAGAAGCAGAAAAAACCTCTTTCCATATAAAAGCGTAGTCT
>JAKFHU010000592.1:0-20842 GCA_023783475.1 Daubentonia madagascariensis | reverse complement strand
TATCCTCTATTTCTTTCCCAAAAGGACTTAATGTGGCTTACAAGAAAAGTCATAAATAACTGGTAGATAAAATATAAAAAGAAAGAAAAAACAAAATCAGAAAAAAGCAATGAGAATATGTTCATTATAAAATTTGACATCATTTCTGTAAATAATATTTACCTATTTTTTTTCTCAGCATTATGGAGCATAGAGATTAGAGGCAGCAAAATAAGGTGCAAAGATGTTCTATAGATCTTAATATGAGACAGGAAGAAACATACACTTTCCCATAGGGAGGCAAATTTATTATAGTTACCTGAATTTAAATGAAAATTTTAACATGGGCTGTCTATGATAGACACAGAGATAAATCAATGTTCCTTTTTTTTTTCCTTTAAAAAAAAAAGGAAAAAAAAACCCAAACATATTTATAGCCTTTCAGGGGTCTAATAATGCAAGGGAATATGTGGACACCAAAGGAATCTGTATACTAGCAAGATCTTAAAATCACACAAGACTGCATACTATAAAGATCTTGCCTTAAACATTACTTAAATTACTTTGAGCTTTGTCATCGATTGGAATAAAATCGGAGATTATGTTCTGTAGCAGGGTGGGATTTCTTGAATTACCTTCCTTACGTTCTCACTTCCCTCTCAATATAGATGAGTGCACCTTTAACTCAGGCTGTGAGAAAGCAACTGCTTTCTCTTTACTCTTTCAAAGGTTCAAGGAACTAAGAAATTTTGGGGTGGGGACGGGGGGCTAGTGATGCTGGGAGAGAATCCACACAGCATGAGAGTCAGTACAATGTCTGCTAAGTGACTCTATGAATGATATTCATTCTGAAGCCTGGGGCATATAAAAACAGACATATTTTAAAACTGCAAGATAAGTTGATTGATTTGGGCATGTTCCATTTCAACATGCCTTGGGAGAATCTTGCAGATAAGATTTTTTCTTAGGAAATGGAGAATCAAACTTCATCCACCAAAGCTTTAAATTTTCTCATTTATTTTCCAGAGCGATACTTCTCTTGGGAAACACATTCCTCAGGGCTGATTGTACATCTTTATTCCTCAGGCTATAGATCAGTGGGTTCAGCATTGGGGTTACAAGATTATTCAGTATCTGAATTATAGCACCAAGCAAGGGACTGGGGGTGGGTTGTAGGTAGATGATGATTACTGGCCCATAAGCACAAAGAATTGCAGTGAGGTGAGCACTGCAAGTGGAGAAAGCTCGTTGCCTGCCCTCTGCTGAGTGAATTTTTGATATGGAGGTCCCAATGCAAGCATAGGAAACAAGGACTAGAAACAAGCAAATGAGAGACAAAAGACCAACGTTTATAAAACCTACCCTCTGCACTAAAGACGTGTCCTCGCAGGCTAGAGGCAACACTGCAGGTATATCACAGAAGTAATAGCCCACCTTGTTAGAGCCACAGTAGGGTAACCGGAAGGTGAGGGAGGTTAGGACAAAGGCGTGGACACAGCCACCCATCCAGGTCCCTGTGGCCAAGACAGAGCACACCCTGTGGTTCATGATGACTGTGTATCTCAAAGGAAAACATATGGCAACAAAGCGGTCGCAGGCCATCACCGTGTAGAGAAAACACTCAGTACAGCCCAGGAAATGGTAGAAGAAGAGCTGGGACACGCAGCCTGCATAGGAGATGGCGTGGCTCTTCCCCGAAAGGTAGAACAGCATCTTGGGAGCAGTTGTCGAAGAGAAACCCAGGTCAAAGACGGAGAGGTTTCCCAAGAAAAATACATAGGCACGTGAAGCCGAGAGGAGGAGATGATAGCTGTAAGGATGAGCAGGTTTCCCAAGAGGGTGCATAAATACAATGAAGAGAACAGGAGCAAAAGGACGGTCTCTAGGCCCTCTGTCTCAGGGATTCCCAGCAGGAAGAATTCAGTCACCATTGTGTGATTTCTCATTTTTATGGAAGAATCAATTCTTGGGTGTCTGTGAAAAGAAATGTGTGGTTTAATTTAACATGTATGTAAATTGGCTGTGTTTAGATCAGTGAAATGGGAAAACAGCAAAAGATCAGGATATTTATAGAGTTGTGTTTCCTGGTAGAATTGTCTTGATCTGCCTGCTTCACCCTGTACTGGATCTTTCTGCGGTGCAAGTTCTACTTCCAAATGCCCCTCATTACTAATCTCACCAAGAAACCTCCACAACTAGCCTCCTATGGTCCATTCTCCATATACACTATTCAATTGCATTGATTCCAAATGCTACTTTGTGATTCTAAAGGGACACACGTAAATATTTAATTCTGTATAAAACAAGGTCTCTTCCAAATTCCTCATATTCATCTAAGACAAGTTGGTTACATTAACTCTCCAGAAGTCATTTATGATTATGTGAAACACACATGCAAAATATAAAGCATCCACATTGTCTCCTTGGGTATGAGGGTCAACAGTGAGAAACCAGCCAAAAGAAAGGTCTTAGATAGCTCTTAATGAACAGAAAAGTACAGGGCCCTTATCCTCTGGAGTCACCAGATGTTGTACACACAAATAACTGGTAGCCTCATTGCAGTCTCCAAAATCTGTAATTGTCCAACCAGATCCAAGTTAAGCAACACCCTAATTTTGTGTCAGTAGAAGGTACAGGGGTAGGAGTAGTAAAGACTCCTTTGGAAGTTTCATATTTTAAATATCTGATATATTTTCTACTTGTTTTAACTTTTCCAACACTGTGAGATCTTTAAATTATAGATCAACCCATGTATTCTAGTACCTAAGACCCTATCTCCTGCTGTCTCTATTTATCTATGATCTATTATCTGTCTGTAAACTATCTATTTTTTGCCTGGTAATTGTGAGGGGAAGGGAGAGCGAGAGTCCAGATAAAAAGTGAAGGACGACATTTGAGCACTTACGTGGCAAACGAGGAACATAACTGTCTGGTGCTAGTGAGTGTTGTCTTCCTTTCCTTCCCCAGCAGAAGGAAGGAGCATCCCCTACCTAAGTTCCCATCAGCCTTCAGTGTGAAAGTAGGTATCCTGACTTCTTAACTCTTTTTCAGTCACTTTCAAATAGAATGTCACAAATTTAACTGTGCTTTAGCTCCCTTATAGTAATTTCCTGTCTCACTCCAGGCACTGCAATAATTCCTGAACACAGGAGATTTTAAATAACCTTGGCCTTCCTTTGGGTATTAGTACCCCAAGTTAAAAACCCTATTGAGCAAGGGAGCAATTAACTATTATGCTTGGTATAATTGGCCTTAGAAATAACTGAGAAAGAGAGAGAGAGAGAGAATCTGATTATTATAATTCCTTTGTAAAATATACTTCAGTGGAATAACAATTTTCAAAAAATTTATTTGACACATACATCACGCGTATTTATGTGTGTATTTTTATGTTTACTGATTTTTCATATGTATGTGTTGTTTTTATGAATAAATTAAACCTTATTTTACTACACAGTACCAACAGGGTTGACTTTCTGCAAGCAGTAGTAACTGAGGTAGCTCAGAGAATTAAAGAAACTGATGAAAAACTATACCCAGGAAGGGCAGGAACTAGGGCAGCCCCAGGGACCTTAGCAGCAGGAATTTATGGAGCAGCCTCAGGGCCTGCTGTCAGGTGCTTCGGCCTCAGCTGCCTCTGTTTCCGTGTGCCTCAGTTCAAGATTCAAATCTGATTTCCTTGGCTGATTCATGTGTCTACCCCTGTGACCAGGGACAGGATACAGTGGGATGGAGATGGGCAGTTCTCCAAAGGGTAGAGGAAGAGGGGAGAGGCTTTTGCCAGGAGAAAGAGAGAATAAATATGCTGAGAGGTCAAAAATGATGTTAAGCTATCACTTGAAGTATCTGCTTATACTACTTGGCATCTATTAAAGCTTCCAAGATAAATGCTTTGAATACTCAACAAATATTGGGGGAATAGGTACCAAATTCCTCACTGAATGCATTCATTTATTTGTTTTTTTATGCATACATGAAATTCATTTATTTTAATGAATATTGAGTGCCATTTATGTGTCAGGCATTAATTATTTGCCAGGAAAGACAGAAAGTTGGGGACAGGAGAAGGTAAGTTAGACACAGTCCCTCTGCTTAAAAAACTTATAATCTGTTTGAAAGAAAAAGAATAATTTACAGTTTTATTTAAGCCTCAAAACTCTGATGAAGTCTTCTACAGATGAGGAATGTAAGGGTCAAAGAAGTCAAATATCTTTCCCCAAATCACAGAGTTTACCCTGAAAGGAATTGAGATTTGGCCTCTTCTTTAGGACTTTCAGCCATAAAGTTTCTAATTATAAAGTTTCAGTGTTTAGGGAATGTTTAGGAAGTGAACACCATCCCAAATACATCTGGAATTTTTATGTAAAAAGTAAACAATTATTTTGTTGCACATCTAATGGTAAAAGGATACAAAAGTTAATTCTGCCATCCTATTTATCCTTGATTATCCTTAATGTTTTGAAGCATGACTGACTTGTAAAAATATTTTGTACAAATAAAAAAGATGATAAACTTTAACATATCAAGTAAAATCCCATTAAATTTACCTTGGTGTGGTAAAAATTTATTCAGGGAAGACAAATGTCATGTACTATTTTAGATGTTCAACCAGAATGTCTTATAATTAAGGTGGCATGTGCTAAATTAATGTGATGTTCATAGTGAAAACACTCATGTTCTGCATTCTCAAAAGGTCAGATGTTCTCAGTGACAATACCTGTTAGAGAATAAATAGTGATAAGATCACAATGGGGCATACTTTAATAAAATAATTAAAATAGATTCTTATTTTTGCTCATAGTTCTTTTCCTTCGGAAAGTATAAAGATGTTCCAGAATTATCCTAAGCAAAAAAATATATCATTTCAAGTTGTACTTTAGCTACATTTTTTAGCAAAGTTTCAATGTTTGATTAGTTCTTTGTGTTAAATGTAGATTCTACATGTGTCTTCAACAAGCATTTATCTTTAGTGAAATTATAAAGAAGTTATCTTTATTTTAACTGACAAATAAAAATTGTACATTTTTATGGTGTGCAACACATTCTGAAATAGGTATACACTGTGGCATGGCTAAATCAAGCTAATTAACATATGTATTACCTCACATACTTATTTTTTTGTGGTGACAACACTTAAAATCCACTCTCTCAGCCATTTTCAAGTATTCGATACATTGTTATTAACTATAGTCACCATGCTGTATAGTAGATCTCTTGAACTTATTCCTCCTAACTGAAATTTTGTATCTTTGACCAACATCTCCCCACCATCCCTGGTAACTAGCATTCTGCTCTTTTTCTTCTATGAGCTCTACTGTTTTAAATTCCACATACAAGTGAAATCATGTGGTATTTGTCTTTCTGTGCCTGGTAAATTTGACTTAGCATAATGTCTTCTAGGTTCATCTATGTTGTCACAAATGACAGGATTTCCTTCTATTTAAAGGCTGAATAGTATTGCATTGTGTATATATAGCACATTTTCTTTATCTATTCATCTGTTGATAGGCACTTAGGTAGTTTCCATATCTTGGCTATTGTGAATAGTGCTGCAACACATATGGGAGTGAAGATATCTCATAAACATACTGACATGAAAGAAACATAATTTTTAAAATTTGTGTTTTATTTACATTTTACACAGCAAAATCATGTACTCATGATTGCCATTTTCTTCAACAGATGATTGATATATTGAGGAAGTTATCATGCAAAAAACATTTTACCCTTTAGGAAATTTAATTTATTAAAGACTAGCATATTCACAAAGGCTTGATGCATATAGCCCTGTGCTCAATAATAAAGATCATACAGAAAACTAAATGATGGAGTGGTATAGTTGATGTAGGCTCTCCATATGGGACAGAGAAAGGGTAAGGAGTAAGGAGAACTAGTGGGGGAAGAAAGTTATTCACCCTTTATCTTCTTGTTTTAGCTTTCCTTGTGACAGGCGGATAAATCAGATAGCTCCTGTGCTACAGGTTACTGCTCTCCAATCAAACAGAAAGAGAGTCTCCACTTGGACTCAGTTTAAGCCACATTTTCCACTCACCTTACCAGGGAAACTCTGTAATGGGAATAGTGGAGATCTTGCTGGTTTTTCATACCCATTTGCT
This sequence comes from Daubentonia madagascariensis, assembly GCA_023783475.1. Lineage (NCBI taxonomy): Eukaryota > Metazoa > Chordata > Mammalia > Primates > Daubentoniidae > Daubentonia > Daubentonia madagascariensis. The sequence goes on along the minus strand of JAKFHU010000592.1, from coordinate 14,747 downwards.
GTGACTTTGTTTTCATTCTTTGTGAGTTAGAACCTAGGAGTTAAGTAGAAGTCCTTAGGCCCTAAGGCCGTCATGTCATTCAATAGGGAATGGGAGAAATACCATGAAAGAAAGTAATAGATGCTGGCAAATGCTTGATGGAGGTGAAAATGAATTTGTAGTGTTGCAAACATTGCTGTTTGTGATTTTTCTCTGAAAAGCCTAACAGTGGGCTGTGTGAATGGAGCAGGCAGATGAGCTCACTGAAGGCCGGGCAGGGAGAAATGATGGAGGGAAGGATTTGGAGCCATTTGGAACTAATTATAATAATGGTTAAGAAATCTGGACTTGGAAAAAAGCTAAATAAAGACAAGAAAGGGCTGACAAGAGGAGAGATCATGTGAATGAATTAGAGGTGTCAATGAGGTATTTTACCTTTTATGAGGTCAAACATTTATTAGCAGCTACCATAAATGTGCCCAAACTGCCATGTCCTGATGAACAGGAATTAGTTTTGGTCTAATTCTTACTCATCAGGACAAGCTTACTCTACCAACGAGCTTACTCTAGCAGAAGAGAGGCATTAATCAAATAGTCATACACATAAATTACAATTGGTTAATGACGTAAGTGCTAGGAAGAATAATTCAATGGATTGAAAAGTTATAATGGGAGAATATTTGTGTCCTACTCATATTCCTCTTTCATGTCAGTAAGTATATATTTAGATCATGATTCGTAGGGCTAGGTGACGTTTCTTGAAGGTAGGGGAGGACTTCCTTGAAAGAAAAAAAAAGGTTATCCCAGCTGAGACCTGAAGAGTAAGAGTGTAGGAAAGGTGAAGGCAAAAAAACTTCTTAGGCAGGGGTAATAGCATGTGCAAAGGCTTTGCTGGAAAGGAGCCTGGAATATCTGAAGAACTTGAGGAAAGAGAGGAAAAAAATTGAGATAAAGCTTGAGAGGCAGAAAAGCAAACTATGACTCAGGGCTCTGTTGGTCACTTGAGAGATTATGGTCTCTATATTAGAAGGTTTTAAAACTTTAAAACAGTTTTAAGCAGTATTGTGTTTCAGTATATTGTAGGAGAGAGAGAATGGGAGAGGCAGTTCTAGCTCCCGTGGGGAAAGCACCTGGGGGAAGCAATTGTACATTCAGGGAGACAAATAAGGAGGATCATCGGGCTATGGGATTTTGAGGTACTTGGTCGGGAAGAAGGGAGAAAAGACAGTCAATAGGTCAAAGAAATACTACTAGGAATGTGTGTGGATTAAGGCCCTACTTTATCTTCATGTGAAGATATCAGAACACAACTTCATTTTTTGCAAGTTTCTGTACCCGAATGAGCACCGAGCACTATACTTTGATTCTAATTATCAGGTAAAGCCCCCACACAGATGTCTTCTGGGAACCACAGAAGATTAGAACCAGTAGTCGATAGTAACAAAATGAGAATGAGAATAGAACCCCACTCTGTGGGATTAGAATGTTTATTACAAATGAGTTTAGTCATAATTTATAAGCAATGTAATTTAAATACAGTATCATTGGATTTAGAAGTGATTGTCTAGTTTTTTCTCTAAGGAATTACTCTGGATTCTTTCCCCTTTAAAACTTCCTGGTTTAGATAATCAGCCTCATTTCATCCCATATTGAGATGTCCTTTTTTCCCCCTTGAATATAGCTTTTTAGAAAAAGTTACAAACTCATTGCAGAATAATAAAAGCAACACAAAGTATAATTAAGAAAAATAATTAAAGAAGGAAAATGTTCCCAAAATCAGATTTTTCATTTTTAACATTTGAGTACACCCTTTTAATTGTTCATTTATATGTGGACTATTTATATGGAGATAAAAAAACATGACATAAGAATTCACAATCTTTTACTGCTTTCAGCTGCTATGGGAGTTGTCTTTGAGTGCCAGATTCTGTAGGTCTTTATTTCATAGAATCAGTGTGTTGGGTAAGGGGAGAATTAGAGAAGCTAGGAGGGAAAGATTAAGGAAAAATAGGAAAGAAAGAGTGACTTGTGGAAAATAAAAAGAAGGGTTAGAGAAAGAGAGCCAATGAGGAAAAATTAAAGGCAATGTTGGCTAAGAGAAGAGACTTTTGAAGGGCTTGAAGACGGGAGTAAGAATAATGTGAATTTCTCTCATGCATTGAAATATGAAAGGAAAAAAAGAATTTGAGGTAGATTTTTTTTTGGTGGGGTGGAAAAGTTTGTTTAAAGTTTCAGAAATTTCCTGTTTTGTGTTAGCTACATTGAAGATCTGAGATTGAATTCAATTTATATCCACAAACATGGACTTAAGGAAAATTACCTAACATTGCTAAACTTGTTTCATCTTCTATAAAATGACTCGCAGGACTGTTATGTAGATTAAATTGATAATATTGCTAAGCAGTTTACACAGAGCCTAGTTAGGAGTAAGGATAGAATACAGGGTAAGCATCAATTATTACTCCAGGCATATCTCCTGGAATACTACCTTAGGCTACATTTCTCACTCTTCCTCTGTCCATGCCAAATTGGGGTATAAACAGTGATTTGAGAGAGCTCAATGGTAGATGTAGTTATAACAAAAAGGAGAGAATTTATAAACTCACAAACCATACAATATGTGAAAATTGGATAAGTGGCCTTTTTCTTTAAATTGTGGTAAAATACCCAAAGCATAAAATTTAACTTCTTAGCCATTTTGAAATGTGCAGTGCAGTAGTGTTAAGTATATTTATGTTTTTGCTCCACTAATCTCCAGAACTTTTCATCTTGCACATCTGAAACTCTGTACCCATTAAACAACAACTCGTCCATTCCCTTCCAACACCTCCAAACCCTGGCAACAATGTTCCTCTTTCTTTTTCTGTGAATGTGAGTACTCTAGATACCTCACATAACTGGATTTATACAATATTTATCTTTTTATGACTGGCTTATTTCACATTGCATAATGTCCTCAAGGCTCATCCATGTTGTAGCATGTGTCAGAACTTCCTTTCTAAGTCTGAATAATATTGTGTAGTGTGTATGTACCACATTTAGTTTATCCATTCATCGTGGATGGGCACCTGGGTTGCTTTTGTCTCTTGGCTATTGTGAACAATGCTGCTGTGAATATGGGTGTACAAATATTTCTTCAAGACCCTGCTTTAAGTTCTTTTTTATATATCCCCAGATGTAGAATTGCTGAATCATGTGATAATTCTATTTTTACTTTTTTTGAGAAAACACAATGTTATTTTCCATACCAGCTGCACCATTTTACATTCCCATTAATAGGGTCTGAGGTTCCAATTTTTCACATCATAGCCAATGCTTATTATTTTCTGTTTTTCTTTAACAGTAGCCATCTTAATGGGTGTGAGGTGGTATCTTACTGTGTTTTTGATTAGCATTTCCATAATGATCAGTGATGTTGAACATCTTTTTCAATGCTTGTTGGTCATTTGTGTGTTTTCTTTGGAGAAATGTATATTTAAGTCCTTTACCCATTTTTCAATCAGTTATTTGCTTTTTTGCTGTTGATGGGGTAGATTTTAAGATGTGGTGTGCATTGTTTATGTTTATGTATGTATGTGTGCACATGTGTTTTAAAAAATGTTATGTTAGATGCTTCGAATATAGGAAAGATTAAACTATTAATAAAATTTTTTTTCCATGCCAGTCATTGTAACACTCATTTAGAATGGGCCAAAAAAGTGGTCATTCAGAGCTTTTGGCTGTCTATATATCTTCAATTTACTTAAATATGGATATATATTTAAATTAGGGCATGTTCCGTATCTTAGTTATTTCATTCATGTTTCTTTACGTTAATAAATATGCAACTACATACTAAGTCTGAAAGTGTGACTACTGGTATCATTCATTCATTCAACAATCTATATTTGAAGCTTACTATGTCACTGGGCTGTGTCCTGTGGATATAACAGTGAATAGGACAAACATATTCCCTACCCTTATGGAACTTTCCATTGTCTAGACGAGAAGTCTATTGAACACGTTAAGTATCTGTGTGGTGAATATCTGTCACTAAACACTATGCAGGCCTTACCAATATCAACGCATGTGGGTTCTTCCACCAATATCCAGCATTAATAGAAAGGCATGTAAATACTACAGTTGTTTGGATCCAACATATCATTTAGGATGATGTCTCCAAATAATATACTCTGTGAGATCTTTTATTTTGCCAGTCAGGTTAGAGGGCCATGGAATCCTCAGCAGACCTCAAGCCATTTAACTTGCTTGATTGGGCTTCGTTTTGTCCTATGCCTGGTGCTTTTTGTAAGGGAAGCAGCTTTTTTTTTTTTATTTGAGATTTCAATTTTTTGTTTTCTTTTAATGTTTTCAAATAGATGAGAACTTTTGGGAGCAAAAATGGAATACAAAAACTACAAATAACTAAATGTCATGAAAACAAGAGTTGGTGTTCTTGGAAATCCTAGGTAAATAGTACCCTTCTTTCTCCTTGGATTCTGAGAAAATTGAGAAATAATTATCAACTCCAGTCTTTTTGGAAGCCAAGTTAGAAAATGTAACTGATGGGAGAACAAAATAAGCCTGTTGACTGAACTCCATAATTAGGCCATTTTCAGCACACTGCATGGGAAGGCTTTCCTGCTGATTTTCACTAAGAGTAATTCGGATTTGGCAGCATGGTGCAGTGGAAAACCATGACACAGTAGGAGTTAAGAGAGCTTTGGTCTAGGCTTACTTTACCAGTAACGACATGTTACATAGGCAAGGACACTTATTGCTGTATCTTAGTGCCACCATCTACAGTGGGAACAAGGGTACTAGAACAGAATAAATTAAAATATAGTAAAGTCAATACCGTCATCCCTTTATCCTCAGGGGATTGTTCCAGGACCCCTGGATACCAAAATCCAAGGATGCTCAAGTCCTTTATTTAAAATGGTATAGTATTTGCATATAACCCTATCATATCTTCCCATATACTTTAAATAATCTCTAGATTTTTATATACCAAATCAATGCCTAAAATCACTTCATTCAAGAGGATTCAATGTATTGCTCAGTGGGGTAAATTCAAGTTTTGCTTTTTGGAGCTTTGTGGAATTTATTTTCTGAATATTTTTTCTGTGTTGTTGAATTCACAAGGGGGAACCCATGGATATGGGGGGCCACTTGTATATAACATACATCTATATCAGTGCTTATTTTATAGTTATTCACTGAAAAACTTCTTTGTATCATGAGCTCTGGAGAGAGGTAATGAGGCTGGGTAAATTGCCAGGCAGGTCATTTAGGGCAGCCACATGGTAGAGGGGTGGGTAGGGCTTTGGAAGTTACTGGATCGAGTTGAAGATCTGATTTTCTGCTTAATATGCAAACTTTGGTTCTTTACTTGAATTCTATAATTCTCAAAGCTCTTTTCTATGAAATGTAGAAAGTAAATGTGGAAATGTTAAGTGAAATCTTCTTATCACTTTACAGGGTGATATGAAGATTAAATAAGATCATATATGTGAAATGTTCATCACAATGCCTGAAAGACAGATCATGCTCTATAAATGTTAGTTAACACTCCTCTTCATAAGACGGAAGAACTGAAATGCATATAGGCAGAAAAGAACAATTACATTCTAAGTGCGGAAAAAAAAAATCACATGAATGTTGATTTGGCACAGAGAGGGACTACTGAAGGGTACTCTCTGCACTGCCAAAGATCTTATCTTCAATCAGGTGAAATTGGTTTTCCAGATGTTTGCTATGCCCCTTGGATTCCTTACTCAGAATTAAGGCACAAAGGGTAATATTAATTATAGAGTTATTTATAGGGCCTCAGGGATTACAGAAGCACACAAACATAGGAAATATTATTAGGCACAATAAATTGCTGTTATAAATCCATCATAAAACCCGTCGTTTATTCCCCAACAGTAAGTATAATATTTTGGAACACCCTCTTCAGGGACCTTTTCACTTCCTTGTTCCTTAAAGAATAAATTAACGAGTTCAACATGGGCGAGACAACATTATTTAATATTTGCCCCAGGGCATCAAGCAAGGGATTGTGTGTGGGCTGCAGATAGATGATGATTACAGGTCCGTAGGCACAGAGGATTGCGGTGAGGTGAGCACTGCAGGTAGAGAACGCTTTCTGCCTGCCCTCTGCCGAACGGATTCTCAAGATGGCAATCCCAATGCGAGTATAGGAGACACAAACACTACACAGAAGCATTAAAGCCAGAAGGCCAACATTTATGGAACCCACTCTCTGGGCCAGGGCACTGTCCGTGCAAGCCAGGGGTAAAACAGCAGGAATGTCGCAGAAGAAGTATTCCACCTGATTGGGGCCACAGTAGGACAACTGAAAGGTAAAGGAGGTCAAGATGGTGGCCTGAAGACAACCCACCAACCAGGCTGCTATGACCAAACCGACACAGACTCCAGGTTTCATGATGAGCATATACCTCAGTGGGTGACAGATGGCAACAAAGCGATCATAAGCCATCACGGAATAGAGGCAGCCTTCGGTAGAACCCAGAAAATGATAGAAGAAGAGCTGTGCAGCACATCCCTCGTAAGAAATGACGCGGCTCTGGCCAGAGAGATAGAATAGCATCTTGGGACAGGTCACAGATGGAAACAACATGTCAAAAATAGATAGGAGTCCCAAGAAGAAATACATGGGAGTGTGAAGGGTGGAGGAAGAGACGATGGCTGTAAGGATGAGTGAATTTCCAAGCAGGGTGAAGAGGTAGATGAACGAGAAGGTGGCACAGAGCACGGCCTCCAGTCCCTCTGTCTGAGGCATCCCCCGTAGAATGAACGCATCCAGCAGCGTGTGATTCCTCACGTTCATGGAACCGTGGTCTGGGTTTCACAAAAGACCTGAAAACATGAATGTGGAGGCTGAGTGTGAGCGTTAGAGTGGCAGTATATTCCTCGGCTCCAGTATTTGTTTAAACATAAAGATAATGTTAAAATTAAGAATTAGGAATTCTCCCAAAGACCTTTAGGGACTAGTGAAGCATATGTATATCTTCATATCTTGAGACCTATTCCTTCATGAATATAGATACAAAGCAAAATGAATGAAATATTAATATGGTGAAATACTAGATAGGCTTAGAGAACAAAGATCTCAATGCTGAACATACCTAAGCTGATCATTCAATGGTACAATTAAGTACACAACAAGGCATGCACTAAAACAGACCAACCGCAAATCTGATCCTCCTGATTCCTTTCCATAACATTCTACAGTTACTCAAAGATGTGAGCAAATACCCTAATTATTCATCAAAGTCATTTGGTCACCTGCACTTGGGTGGATGAGATACAGTGCAATGAACATTAATATTAAGGTTGAATATATCAATCTAATCGGTGTACTTTGTATTTTAGTATTTTCTTGTTTGGAAACATTCATTTGTCTAAAAAATATTAACCGTGACTAATTTGGTTATTATCCAGGAGTTTTAAATTGTTTAGAGATTAACAGCCAAGATGTACTATTACATCTTAGTTTTTAGGTTTAGGTTTTAGTGAAGTCACATTATATATAAAGATGCAGATACTAATATTTAATCTTTAATAACAATGGGATTTTTTTAGTCCTAGCATATGAACTAAATTTCAATTCTGCAAATTTTTTGTGTGTTTTTCGCATTATAAAATTTTTTATTTTTATTTTTCTGTGGTAAGAACCCTTATCATGAGATCTACTCTACTACTCTTTTAACAGATTTTTAAGTGTAGAATACAATGCTGTTAACTGTAGGCACGATGTTGTACAGCATATCTCTACAATGTATTCATCTTGCATTACTGAAACTTTATACCTGTTGATTAGTAACTCCCTATTTCCTTCTCTCCCCTGCCCATGACAACCAATTTTCTGCCCTCTGTTTGTGTGAATTTGACTATTTTATCTTAAGAGAAAAAATCTGGTGACTGAGTATGCTGAGAATGTGTACTCACCACGAGGGGGTGCTGTGGTCAGCGGCCACCATGCCTGGGTATTCAGGTTCCTGTGAATCACCCAAGAAGAGGTGATGCTTTCACTTGAAGTTTTTACTTTGAAGATTTTTTTTTGAGATCCAAACTATATGAAAATTGTCTAATTATAATTGCCCTGATTTCTACTCACAATTCCTGGTCAGTTTCTCTTATTCTCTTTTATAAGTGATGGTAACTGATTGATAATTTTATTCTCCAAAAAATTGGAAGTGGTAAAATAGATGAATATTATCTCTCTCTCTCTCTCTCTATATATATATACACACACATAGATATACAAGAAATGCTGATGGAATTGAGTTCAGGTTCTATTAGACTACAGATATCTGAATGTAATATATATAATAATATAATTTGTTGTTTAACCTTTAGCATTTATCAAAGTGCCTGTGAATAGCTGGCATTTAAATATTTGTTAGATGAATGAATGAAAAGTTGGAAATTAATGTATGGATATATTCTGACTATAAATTTTATGAAGAGACCATGTCTATTTTTGTTCACCACTGTCTATCTAGGATTAAGAAAATAGGTGCACCCAAAAAATGTGCTTATTTGAATCAAATTTTTGAAAGCTCTGAAATTATTCCTTTTATCCTTAGACTATCTTAAGGCTTTTTTATTAACCCAAGAAAGAAATCGTTGTAGTGAGCCTGCTTATGGCTTCAGATTCCATGCCTAATAAAAGGAATTTAGATATTCATTGCAAGGTAGAGTATGTAATTCCTGAGCTAGGAAAGATAAAATGAACCTTGAATATCTTCAAAACTGCTAGTAATCATAATTAGTTCTTGCCAGAGGAAAAAACACACATGGTAGATGGAGGTAGAGACTTAAGGAGGGAAAATGGACCTCCCTGAAGAGAAGAAAAAGGAGAAAATCATGATTAGTGGAGAGCTTTGTAACAAAAAGAAGCAGATGTGGAAAGGAATTAGTGTAAAAATACCTTAAATAGGAAAAATTATTCACATAACCATAGGTACTACATGTATCTTAGTTCATGTGATAATTAGATCTAGAATAGTTTTATCATAATATATTAATGAAATTGATTTCCTTTATTACTGTCTATGGTGTCAAGTCAATAGAAATTCTGTTCATTGTATTGGGTTCTTTGAGTCTTTGGCTCCTTTTGGGTTTCTTATTGGAGGAAAGCCAGTATTTTCACTTTTTTTTCTTCAGACTGCTTTTGCCTGCTTCCCGTGGGGGATCATCTGGACGGACCTCAAGTCAGTTCGTGTTTGTGCTGAAGTTGTTGAAGAAAGAGTGCATGGCCACTGGTGGCCCCCATGCTCCGGATTAGTCACCTCTTTCCATGGGCATCTGGGGCGGTTTCTGAGTCGCTTCAGTTAGGCTCAGTGAACTGCGAGTACAAGTAGAAGAACTGCTGTATACGCGTTTTAACATGGTCCTAGGAAAAGACTTTTAATAACATAGTACAGAAAAAAGTGAAAAGTAATATGTGACTTTTAAACCATAAAAACATGGGGGGATAAATAGATAAAGAAGTAGGTGTTGGAAATCAATATCAAGTAAATAAAAAATATTGCTGAAAATATGACACATTCTTATAATTGTGCTTGGTATATAGTGAGTACCCAGTAAGTGTTTACTTTTAATTAACTGAGATAATATTTACCTCACAGAATTGCTGTAAAGAATAAATATGATGATATTCCTGATGTAACCTTGGAAAATAGAGGGAATAATTCTGTTGCTCTCTACGTGGAGGAGAGAAGTCAATGGAGGAATGGTGATAAGGAAAGACAGGACTTTTAAGCCAGGAAGACTTGGTTTTAAATATAGGCTCTTGTTTACTAATTTTGTGACTGCTGTGCCTTTAGTTTCTTATCTCTAAAATAGGGAGAGTATTACATTCTAAGGGTTTTTCAGTAGATGAAGAGGGATAATGTAGTCTGAGGTATCTAATATGGTGCCTGATGTATTGCAGGTGCCCAGCAACTGTTATTTAGTCCTTAACTCTAGGCAAAGGTAAAAACACTCTCGTAATATCAGCATGAGCATAGCTAATGCTAAATAACACAGTTTTGGGCAAGTGTTTAGAAAATACCCCTGAGCACCCATGGAGGTCTCCACTGGGTTCTGTTGAGGTGCAAAAATAACATACGTGATGGAGAAGATTGGGACCCATGGCTTCAGTGCCTACTGCATCCCCCACAGCCCACATGCAAGTGCCCTTCCCAGCCATTCAAAACACAGTAAAATATGAATCATTCTAATACATGATATCAGTGATAGAGAGGTGAAACCAGTCATATTGCTGTTGATTCTAAAGCAGTACAGTATAAACATGATTTTCTATAAGAAAAAATTCAAAGCTAAGAAGCCTATGAGAAATATCTGATGAAAATAACATTATTTCAGATTAAGATTTTATTAATAACAATTAAAAAATTTTGTCCTTATAACTTCAAATATTATTTTTTTAAATCTTAAAAATTTTTAAGTTCCTCACCATTTCTAGACCCATAATCAGACAGATTCATGGACATCAAAGACACATGGAACTGAGAATGGTAATTTAAATCGTAATTTAGGGTTGCACTCATAATAGAAATGGATACGACTTTTCTAGAAGATAAAACTCAGATCCAAACATTTGTCTATAAAAGAGACATCATGGCATATTAAAAGTTAGAGGTCTAAAAGCCCAAGTTCAAGTTCTGATTTTTGGTGGTGTGACTATGGGCTGGTAATTTATGATCTCTGAATCTCAGCTTCTCATTTTTACAGTAGCAGAAAGCATTCCCTCCATCAGTAGCCTGAACCTGAAGTAATCAGTTAAAATTTATCATTCCAACTAGGACACTTTTAGTAGTAACAGGGAGCACTGTTAATAATTAAGATGGACAATAGGGGTGAAACAGGAAAGCTCCTGCCACACCACTGCATGGTCTCCTTAGTTATAGGCCCTACATTTGTGTCTCACAAATTTGTACTTTCACATCTGCACAATTATCCACACTATAATTGTGCTTCTTGAAAATGTGGGATGTTCTTATAATTATGCTTGGCATGTAGTAAGTATCCATTAACATTTGTTTTTGATTAACTGGGATAATATTTCTCTCAGAGAATTGATGTCAAGATCAATATGATGATGTTTATGAAAGATTTAGATACATAACGAGATGCTATATAATGGTTCATTATTATTAAATTCACTATAGGGAGTCCCATGCTACAGAATTTGGGAAACTACCTTCATGGAGATGATAGTTGATGTCTTAAGCCTGAATTAGATCACTAGGAGACATGGGTAACGTCAGGGCAAAATAGGACTGGAGGCCAAACCTTGAGAAATACTACATTTTAGGAAAAGAAGGGGAGGGAGCCATTTAAGAAGAAGTGTATATATACTTCAGAGAATTAGGAAGAGAATCAGGAGAATGTCTTTTACCTACCTTTGTCTTATAAAGATTATTATTTTCTCTATGTCATAGAAATACATATTCTCCATGTCAAGGAATATATCCAAGTAATTTTTAATCCTAAGCAACTGTGGTGCTTGGAACACGATAGGATGCGGAATTAATTAGTAAGGAGCAAAGAAAAGAATGACGGAAGGCGTTCGTGCGTGCCGTGTGGGAGCGTGAATGGAGGAAAGGACCCTGGTCATCACGTAGAAGGAGGAGGGAGCCCTTCATGGTGTTTTCTTCCAACAGTCCTTGCTACCCAGGTGTCTAGAAAGAGGGTGAAAAGTAAAAAGTGAGAAAAACGAGAAGTTCTGAACACTTACGTAGTTGAAAGGATCGTGACTGGCTTAAGTAAGGAAAACAAGTGTTTTTCCCTCCTTCTATTTTCAGTTTCTTCTATAGAGCTTGGGGCTCTTCCATCCTGAATTTTTCTTTCCCTAGATGCCAGGGAATTGGGTTTGGGTTCTCTCGCTGCGGACCCCAGATGGTCTTTTTATTTTTCATTCAGGATAACGCAGAGAGAGGCGACTATACAGCTGATGCTGCCTTATCCCCTAGGATGCTTTCCTCAGAGTTAGCAGAAGTGAAACATCTCCCACCTTTGTGGAGATTTTAAATGGTCTCCTAGTCCCTCTGGAACCTCCCCCTTGATACAGCCTGAGACTCAGGGAGCAGGAGCCCTCTGAGCATAGGGAGCAATTAAATGGCAGCTGATAAGAGAGTTCAGGAGTTAGGAAATGGGACGTACTAATCAAGGTCATCTTTAAAGGAACTGGGAATCAAATTGAAGAGCAGTGGATTTCTCCTGACCACCCCATTTTTCTGTTTGGGGTATATATTCCACCGACCCCTTTTCTCCTCTATGGACCTCAGGGATTTGGCCTGCCAAATCTGCAATTTCTCTGGTTTGTAGCTGTCCCCTTAGCTCTTATGGCTGTGGAAGAAACTGTTACGGAGTGAAGAGTGCCCACCTTGGAGCCAGAAGGTTCAGGGTGTGAAGAACAAGTCTGTTTCTCATTAGCTGCATGTCCTTGAGCAGGTCAACAGTTCTCTCTGAACCTTAGTATTGTAATTTGTGAAATGGAGTTATAATAGTATTTCACAGGGTGATTGTGAGGGCTAAATAAGATAATACTTATAAACTTCCTGACACACTGTGTGCTCCTGTGATATTTATTATTTCTGAAATTGGATGGATTATGACATCTTCACTTCATTGTTACACTCCTTCTTCCCCCCCCTTATTCTTTCTTTCTATTGTTTGGTGGTTTCATTTTGTTTGTTTTAAGTATGAGTAATTACAAAGAAAAAGAGGGTTAGTACACAAAACAAACAAACCAAAACAAAAGTAATATTAATAGATTTAGAAAAAGTACAGGAAATCTCAGAATCCTTTTCATAAAAATAGCCTGTTCTGTACAGAAATATAAATGGCAAATGGTTTTCCAGATTCTCAGGATTCAGCCGGACAACCCAACAAAGAGAAAGTGAAACTAACATGCAGAGAGTGTTAGAGAGTACCTGCTTGTGATGGATGCCTTTTAAAAATCTTATTTTACTTAATTATTACAACATACGTATAAAGTAGGTATTGTTAGAGTATTTGACAAATGATGCCATAGACTCAGAGTAAATCGTTTCCTCATGATTACACAACTGTTAAGTACTAGAAGTAGGACTGGAGCTCCAAACTGCTTGAATCTAAAGCTCACAGACTTAATTCTGTGATGGACAAATTGATCCAAATACATAAGTACCTGGTTCCTAGTTTTCTCCACAAATTTTTAACCCTTTGGATGAGCAAGGTATGTCCTTTACTAGTCCTCAGAGATTTAGATCCTTAGGCTTCATCCTACCTATCTCCTTTGGCACTTATACTTTTGGTTTATCAGAAGCATATTTGCTTGTAATTAATGAAAACCGGTACTCTTAAGCAAAGGTCAGCGTCTTCTAAGAAATTTCTAACAAATAACTAAGTGGCTTTGTTATGGCAGGCATTATTCCTGTCTGTAATTAATGCAGTTTGATGTATCATGTAAAATACTTAGCACTGGTTTCAAATAGGAACTATATATATACATAGTGTATGTGTGTGTGTGCGCGCATGTGTGTGTTTGTGTGTGTATATATATATATATAAAAATCTACCCTACCTATGCATTTATTTATGATAAGTTTCTGGTGAGCCCAGTTTGCATGTGATTTTTTGAAATACTAAATTTCCAAGTTATCAGTGATCATATGAAAATGATGGCTATTAAATATAATTGTTATTACCAGGTAATAAATGTTTATAAGGCTTGAAAACATGTCTGAGCATCGGTTCATTTGATCTTTTTGAAATCTATCTTATAATATCTACAATGGATAGCAATTATAAGACATAAGAGTATATGCAACCAACAACATTTATATGTATTTATTCATTAATCATTTAATTTTATGCATTTGGGAAATTTTTTTTAAAGGTTCACAAGTTTTAAGAGGACATAAAGGGCTCAAGCATGGTAAGAACCATAGGAAGTGCTGGATGAATTGCTGTGGAAACATCAGAGGAGAGAGAACAAATAGAACAGGAGACTTAAATAAAACGCCTTGATAATAAAGATAGAGAACACTGAAGAAAGAGAAAAACAGAAAAGGGAGGATGAGCAAAACGATCTATTGACAGTCTGTTCTGAGCCAGTGGTAAGCACTCTATTTTTTTTTGGGGGGGGGGAAGAACTGTAGAAAAATAAGTAGCAATCTATGATCAACACACGCCGGCATAGTTTAAGGCACATGTGTGAACACTGGTGGGTGCTAAAATGAATTGGATATTGTTCTCATAATACACAGATCTGTCTTTTCATTTTATGCAAATGTGCTTTTCACATGCAAAAGAAGATAGTTTCCTAAAAAATCTACTCTTTTTATTGATCATAATCAGGTGTATTATGTAGGATAAGGATTGTGTGGCACAGAGCCCCAGAGATGTTATAAACCATAGAGAAATTCATTTCTCTCTCTTGTAAAAGTCTGTGATGATACAGAGCCTCTGCTTCTTGAGAGTCTCAGGGATTCAGGATCTTTCTATCTTGTTCCTTCTCCATTTTTAGGGTTTTTTCCCCCTAGTCTTCATGGTCCAAGATGGCTCAGAATATATCTACATTCCCAGCAGTGAGCAGGAAGAGGGTGAAGTGAAGGGGTATGATGCAGTGTTGCAGGTGTCATTTCTTGCATCTCATTGGCCAGAACTTAGTCACAAGGTCACACCAGCTTTAAGGGAGGCTGGGAAATGTCTTTGTTCTGAATGGCCATTGACATTGCTAAACTTGGGGTTCCTATTAGTATAAAAAA
>JAKFHU010000591.1:0-12503 GCA_023783475.1 Daubentonia madagascariensis | reverse complement strand
TGTAAAATTTTCCCTCCCCCTTTTTTTTTGAAGTACCAAGGGGGAATGTGTTTTAAAAACGAGTCGGACTACCAGACTCTCCCCCAAATTCTTTTATCTGAAACAAGGACTACGGCCTTGCTAGAAGTTTTTAATGAGAAAGCGTTATGTAGCAGTTTACCCGCTTGCCTGCGCAGTGTCATTCCTCTCCCTTATCGGTTGAAGACCAACGGGAATGTTTCTAAAACGAGTACTGGACTCATCCTGAGAGGCATCTCGCCAGAATTCTTTTATTATAGAAGCCAGGATCAAGAAAAAACAGAACCTAATTCTTCCACCCAGAGATTTGAGCCCAAAAGTTCGCAACCTGAACATCTAGGTGTTTCTTCCCAGGAATTAAATTGTTTTAACTGGAACACTTTATATTCTCCATTTTCCCGCTTTGTACGAAATAGGAGTACTTCTAACTTAAGCTTCGTAATGTGACCCGTGAACTTGGGTCTACAAGCGAAAATGTGTACACTTCCAAGAGATGCTATTCCACGTGACCTATGCCCCCGATGGAAGCAAGAGAGAAGAAACTGTTCCTTTGTTTTCCATACACAGATTTTTGCTCTCCTCAACACAGGTGAACTTCCATCTGCTTTCTGTCTGAAAATGGATTGTTATTACTTTGGAAATATTTCCTTGCCAATTGCCCGCTTGCTACGAATATGTCCATTCTTTCTCCACTTTGAAGTTTCAACTCTCACTAGATTATCTGGTTACCAATCGAACGTCGGAATGTTCCAAGGTGAAGCATCTCTTTTGAGGCAACTTTAAAAAAAAAAAAAAAAAAAAAAAAAAAAAAAAAAAAAAAAAAAAAAAAAAAAAAAAAAAAAAAAAAAAAAAAAAAAAAAAAAAAAAAAAAAAAAAAAAAAAAAAAAAAAAAAAAAAAAAAAAAAAAAAAAAAAAAAAAAAAAAAAAAAAAAAAAAAAAAAAAAAAAAAAAAAAAAAAAAAAAAAAAAAAAAAAGCTTAAAAACCCCAGGAACAATACTGGTACAGAATACTTCCATACAGGGATTTATGCAATCTGACTAACAGAACCTCTAGGGGTTTTTCTTCAGAGCGCTCTATATTTCCATTAACCCACTTTTGTACAATTAAGACCTTGCAATGAGAGTTTGAAATATTACCGTTAATCTGGACTACATCTAGTATATATTCCCAAGATGCTTCTGTCTTTGGCCTTTTGTTTTGATATCTAGAACACACTGCAATAGTGTTCATACACAGATGAAACCACCTCAACACACTGATCATGGCCTTTCTCTCAGTTAAATACAACCTGGGTTCCTTTAACGTAGCTTTATATTGTCAAGTTCCCTTCGCTCCAAAATGCACCCTCCGCTTGTATCTTGCAATAGCAAAGAAAAGCGTCCAAAAGAAATGCCGTACACATCCTGAGGGGCATCTCTGTGAAAATTTTCCTTTACTTAAAAACCCCAGGAACAATCCCGGGTACAGAATACTTCCATAAAAGGGATTTATGCAATCTGACAAACAAAACCCTCTAGGGGTTTTTCTTCCTGTGAATAGTGATTTCTTCACGGAAAGAACTTTAGACTACCTTTTCCACTTTCGGGAATTTTCATACTTCGCCACTTTTCGAAGATTGGAAACTGTTCTAGCATTAGTCTAAAAAGTTCACTGTAAGTTCCATTTGGAGGCATTCTCTGTTTTTTTATGATTAAGCAAGTAAAGAAAGTGTAATTTTGGCTTCCAACAGTTTAGGCCCCCCGATACCAAAGGAATCCTAGTGTTTCCCTCTCAAAGACCATGAAGTGTTGGGAATTTGTATTTTTTTATTTGGGGTTTGACCCTCTCGGAACGAGCATTTCCTTCTTTTCCCTTGAATTCGAAGTTTTGCCGGGATAATCCGCCTAAATCGGAAGGCCTACACCCCTTTAAAAGTTTTGTGAAAAACTTACTTGTAGAGGGCTCAGGGACAAGTGTGACAAGTTCCATACAAGAATTTAAGCAACCTTGCACTCCTGATCATCTAGCTGCTGCCCTTAACAGTGGAGCATTATCACTTGAGCTTGGTAGCCCCAAACCCAACCGGTTTTTTGAAATTGCCTTCTTAACTTACTAGAACTGAACAACGGTCCAAAGCCTGGGTCCCCTTTTGAAAGCTAGACACCCCCTTTTAAAAAAGTTTCCTGAATAGGGCTGTTTGTTTCACCAGCATGTTTGAAGAGACTGTCAATTAATCTTGCATACACAGAGTCAGGATCAGTGTAAGTTAACGGCCCTGTTCCACGAAGAAAGGTTGTTATGTGAAATATGCTTATGTTGGCTTTTGGGCCTTTTTTTGTACAAACTTGTCATTCTCTGACCTAGAAGTTTGGAAATATTACAGAGAACAATTTTTTCCTTTGAAAGAAGTACACGCCCTATAGAACCCCCTCCTTGACAATTTTTAAAATCGAGACTGTAAAAAAAAAACAGAAAAAACCCTTTCATATGGAGGTTGACGCTAAGCCCATATGCAACTGATCCCCCAGCGCCCCTTTTTCAGGGGTGAGGAGTGCTTTCCAGGAAACAGATTATATTCTCCCTAACCCACTTCTACAAAATTACATTTTTTCCTCCACTAAATGTTTTACGAATGCCCGAGAAGTGGGGCATCAGGAAAGAGCTTCCTCCAAATTTGCCAAATTTGAATGTTTCCCCTTCGTAGCTTGGGAGAAAGTGGCCACCATTCCAAACATTTTAAATTTTCCGGAACACAAGGGTCATCAAACAGCCCTTGTCCAGAGCAATTTGTTTAAAGTGGAGACAGCGTTATGTAGGAGTTTAAACCCGCATTGGGGGCTGCGTGTCATTCCTCCTCCCCTTATTCGGTTTAAAGTACCCAACGGGGAATGTGTTTCTACAACGACGTCTGGACTCATCCGACGAGGCATCTCTGCCGAATCTTTTATTTATAAAAGGCCAGGATCAAGAAAAAAACAGAACCAAATTTCTTCCACCCAGAGATTTGGCCAAAAGTTCCAACCTGAACCTAGGGTGTCTTCTTCCCAGGAAGTAAATTGTTTTTAACTGGGAACACTTTATATTCCCCTTTTTTTCCCCCCGCTTTGTACAAATAGGAGTACCTTCTAAACTTAGAGCTTCGTAATGTTACCCTGAACCTTGGCTACAAGCGAAAATGTGTAAAACTTCCAAAGGAGGGCTATTCCACGGGGCCCCCTATCCCCCCGGGATGGAAGCAAGAGAGAATAAACTGTTCCTTTTTTTTCCCCATACACAGATTTTTGCTCTCCTCAACCCCGGTGAACTTCCATCTGCTTTCCTGTCTGAAAATGGATTGTTTGGACTTTGGAAAATTTTCCTTGCCAATTTGGGCCCCTTTGCTACGAATATGCCCTTTTCTTTTCCACTTTGAAGGTTTCAACTTCACTAGATTATCTGGTTAACCAATCAAACGCAGGAAATGTTTCCAAGGTGAAGCATCTCTTTGAAGAACACGTTTACTTGGAACAGGCTACGAAGACAAAGTCTTTGTCATTTTCCTCCACAGAGTGAAGCCAACCAGGAAACGACTGAACAACCCAAATGCTACATTCAATGAACTATGTATTCACTGGACAAACTTTCGGTCTCACCAGCTAGCCATTTTGAACTTTTTTCCTCTTCCCTCTTTCCCTTAGAATCTCATACTTGACATTTCCATCAAAATCTCACTGATATTGGCACACTTCCTTGGAGTGCTTTGTCTTGTTGTGATTCGCTTTTGTAATCACATCCCAATTGGTTTTTGTTTTCTGAACAGATTGTACTTTCTGCCCCCTCACTCATGGTGAAGTTAACCTGTGCACATCTGAACTGTGGCTGCTTTGTTCAATCATAAATAGAAGATGTTCATTTAAAGTGCTGTATATTGTCCCTGTCCTCGTTCTAACATAATCTCATTCCTCCCGTTGGAAGGCCAGAATGTTCCCGGACTATTGAGTTCTCTCAGAAAGCGAGCCAAAAAAATTTACTCTTTCTGACTTCTTTTTAATTGGAACCCTTTAAAACAGAAAAATCCTTCATAAAAAGAAAACATGAAACACGATAGCACGTTCTCTTGTTTTCCTCCGAGATTAGAAGAGTTTTCATTCAAGACAGCTCTATATTGCCATTACCCTTTGTACCAAATTAAGACCTTTTTCAATGAGAAGTTGAATATTACCTTATCGGGAAAACCATCAAAATTAGTTCCACAACGTGCTTCTGTCTTTGGCATTTTTTTTATTTGAGACAACTGAAAGGCTTTTCCACAGATTAAAACAATCTCAACCAATATTCCTCCACTATAAACCTGGGTTCCTTTCACGTAGCTTTATTTTGTAAATTTCCCCCCCTTCTTGTCCAAAATGCCTCCTTCCGCTTGGTATTTGCATTAGCAAAGAAAAGGGTCCCAAAAGAAATGCCAAACATCCTGAGGGAGCATCTCGTGAGAACCCTTTACTTATAGAACCCAAGGAACAAATCCTGTACAGAATACTTCCATACAGGATTTTGCAAATCTCACCACAGAACCTCTAGGGGTTTTTCCCTTCCTGTGAGTAGATTGCTTCCGGGAAAAACTTTAGACTATCCTTTACCCCACTTTCTTTTGAAAATTTCACTACTTCGCCACTTAAAGTTTGGGAACGTTTCTAGGGCATCTAGGGTCTAAAAAGTTCCTGAAGTTCCATTTGGAGGCTTTTCTCTGTGTTTTTATGATTAAAGAAGTGAGAAGAAAGGGGTATTTTGGTTCCATACCAGATTTGGGCCCTCCAGATACCAAAGGAAGTCCAAAGCTGCTTTCTCTCGAAATGGAAGTGTTGGGAATTTGTAGTGTTTCCTTTTCCCGATTGACCCTCTGGGAACGAGCATTTCCTTCTTTTCCACTTAAAAGCTTCGAAGTGTTGCCGGAAACCCGGCTCTAATCTGAAGGCACTAACACCTTGAAGAGTCATCTGTGTGAGAAAACATTAACTTTAGAGGGCCTAATGGAAAAAGTGTGTACAAGTTTCCATACAAGTAATTAAGCCAACCTGTCACCTCCTGATCATCTACTGCTGTCGTTCTACATGGAACGTGTTCACTTGAGACATTGGTATGGCCTCCCGAACCGTTTTTGAAAATTGCCTTTTTTTTACTTACTCGAAGCTGACACACGGTCCCAGAAAGCCTGGGTCCCCATTGAAAGCTAGCACACACCCTAGAGTTCCCTAAAATAGAGACTGTTTGTTTCACCAGAGCATGTGGTGAAGAGACTTCAATTAATCTTCATACACAGAGCAGGATACATGTTAGAGGTAAACATGTCCCTGCTTTCCAACAAGAATAGAGGTTGTTTCATGTAAAATAGCTTAGTTGGCAATTTGCCTGCTTCGTAAAACTTGTCATTCTTCTGAACCTAGAAGTTTGGAAATATTACCAGAGAAACAAAGTCTCCATAAAAGGAAGTACACGCCTATAAAAACCAGCTCCTTGACAATTTTAAACATAGGGAGACTGAAAAAAGAAACAGAAAGAAACCTTCCTATGGAGAGTTTACGCTAAGCCATATGAACGATCACCCGCTGCTTCCTTTCAGGGGTGAGGAGTGCTTGCCATGGAAACAGATTTATATTCTCCACAACCCCTTCGACGAACTTACTATTTACTCCACAAAAATGTTTTTAAGAAATGACCAGAGAAGCTGGTACTCAGAAAGCAGTATGCTTCCTCCAAGTTCGCCCTTTTGACATGTTTGCCATTCGTACTTGGAGAACAAAGTGACCACCCCTACTTCCAAAAACCATATCTATCTTCCTGAACACAAGTGTTCTCTACCGCCCTTTTTTCCAGAGCAGATGTGTTTAAAGTGGAAAAGCGTTATGTAGGGGTTTACCCCTTTGCCGGCGGTCCTTCTCCCCTTTTCGGTTCGAGTACCAAGGGGAAATGTTTTTACAACCGACGTTCTGGACTCATCCTGACGAGGCTCTCTGCCAGAATTCTTTTATTTATAGAAGGCCGGGACAAGAAAAAAAACAGAACCTAATACTTCCACCCAGAGATTTGAGCCCAAAATTTTCAACCTGAACACTGGGGTGTTTCTTCCAGGAATTAAATTGTTTTAAATGGGACACTTTATATTCTCCATTTCCCCTTTGTACGAAAAAGGAGACTTCAAAAACTTAGAGCTTCGTAATGTGACCCGTGAACTTGGTCTACAAGCGAAAATGTGTACACTTCCAAAAAGGATGCTATTCCACGTGACCTATGCCCCGAGGAAGCAAGAGAAAAACTGTTCCTTTGTTTTCCATACCCAGAATTTTTGCTCTCCCAACACAGGTGAACTTCCATCTGTTTTTCTGTCTGAAAATGGGATTGTATGACTTTGGAAATTTTCCTTGCCAATTGCCCGCTTGCTACAATATGTCCTCTTTCCACTTTGAAGGTTTCAACTCCCCTAGATTATCTGGTACCAACAGAACGTCGAATGTTCCAAGGTGAAGCATCCTTTGAGCAACATTTTACTTTTAAAGGTACGAAGACAAAGTCTTTGTCATATTTCCACCACAAGTGAAGCCAACCAAAAAAGACTGAACATCCAGCTGCTCATTCAATGAACAATAGGTATTCACTTGGGACACTTTTGTCTCCCAGCTAAGCCATTTTACAAATTTCCTCTTTCTTTCCCCCTTAGAATCCTCGACATGTGACAAGTCAATCTAAATCTACAACTAATTTGCACAATTCCTTGGAGGTGCTTGTCTGTGTGATTCGCTTTGTAATACTCATGCTGAACAGATGTTCTTTCTGCCCCCTCATCATGGTGAAGTTAACCTGTCCCACATCGGGAACGTGTGCTGCTTTCACATCATGAAATAGAAGGAGTTCATTGAAAGTGCTGTATATTGTTCCTGTCCTGCTTTCTACCATAATTTTTTTTCCCTTCCTCGCCAGTTGGAAGGCCAGAAATGCCCGGGACTATTGAGTTCTCCAGAAGAGCGAAGGCACCCCTGAATTAAGTATCCCTTCTGACTTCTTTATTTATGGAAGCTGTGAACACCAAGAAATCATCCTTCCACAGACAGAATGAAGAAAACATGAAACCACTGATCACCTTTTGGTTTTTTCTCCGGGGATTAGAAGAGTTTTCATTCAGGCAGCTCTTATTCTCCTTTTTTAAAAACCCACTTTGTACCAAATTTAGACCTCTCCCAATGAGAAGTTTAAAAATATCCCAGTTAATCTGGATCTAATCTAAGTATTATAGTTCCACAACGATGCTTTGTCTTTGGCACTTTTGCTTTTGATCATAGAGAACACACTGACATAGTGCTTCCATACCACAGATTAAACAATCCTCAACACAACTGATCAGGGACCTGGTCTCTCTCAGTTAATACAACGGGGTTTTTTCAGGGTAGTTTTATATTGTAAAAGTCCCCTTCTGTACCAAAATGCCATCCTCTCCGTTTGGTATCTTGCAATTAGCAACAGAAAATGGGGTCCCAAAAAAGAAATGCCTACACCATCTGAGGGCCATTCTGTGAGAACTTCCTTTACTTATAGAAACCCAATGAACCTACTGTTGAAAGGAAATACTTCCATACAGGAATTTATGCAAATCGGGGGACACCACACGGGAACCTCTAGAGGTTTTCTTCCTGTGAAGTAGATGTTTAAACTGGGAAAGAACTTTAGACATCCTTATCCCACTTTCTGCAAAATTTCACTCTTCCCCACTTCGAAGAGGGAAACGTTTCTGGGGCATCTGGGGGGTCTAAAAAGTTCCCTGTAAACTTCCATTGGAGGATTTCTCTTGTTTTTTTTGATTAAAGAAGTAAAGAAGAAAAAAATGAAAATTTTGGCTTCCATACACAGATTAGGCCTCCAGATCCCAAAAGGAAGTCAAAGCTGCTTCTCTCGAGAATGGAAGTGTTGGGAATTTGTACGTGTTTCCTGCCGATTGACCCTCTCGGAACGAGCATTTCCTTTTTCCACTTGAAGCTTCAAAGTGTTGCCGATAATCTGGCCTCAAAATTTGAAGGCATACACACCTTGAAGAGTCATCTGTGTGGAGAAAACATTAACTTGAAGAGGGCTCAATGGACAAAGTGTGTACAAGTTCCTTTCCAAGTAATTAACCCAACCTGTGACTCCTAAATCATCTAGCTGCTGCTTTCATACAGTGGAAGCGTGTTCACTTGAGACATGGTATGGCCCCCAACGAACCGGTTTTTTGAAAAATTTGCCTTCTTTTTAACTCTACAAAGAAGCTGACACACGGTCCCAGAAAGCCTGGGTCCCCTTTGAAAGCTGCACACCCCCTATGGGGTTCCCTTTAAAATAGAGACTTTTTTGTTTCACCAGAGCATTGTGAAGAGACTGTCAATAATCTTGCATACACAGAGTCAGGATACCTTTGTGTAGAGGTGAACATGCCTGCTTTCCAACGAAGAATAGAGGTTGTTTATGTGAAATTGCTTATGTTGGCATTTTGCCTGCTTCGTACAAACTTGTCATTTTTCTAAAATAGAAGCTTGGAAATATTACCAGAGAAACAAATTTCCATTGAAAGGAATTTACCACGTCCTATAGAAACCAGCTCCTTGACAATTTAAACATAGGAGACATGTAAAAAAAAACCAGAAAAAAACCCCCCTTCCATATGGCGGGGTGCTAAGCCATATGCAACTGATACCCCCCCCCAGCGCTTCCTTTCAGGGGTGGGGAAAGTGCTTGGCCATGGAAACAGATTTAATTCTCCACTAACCCCCCTTCGTACGAACTTAAACATATTTACTCCTAAATGTTTAAGAAGCCAGAGAAGCGGGTACTCAGGAAAGCAGTTGCTTCCTCCAAAAATTCTGCCCTATTTGACATGTTTGCCATTCGTAGCTTGGGAGAACAAAGTGACATCCTACTTCCAAACACATATCTATCTGTCCTGAACACAAGTGTTCATCTACCGGCCCCTTTTGTTCCAGGCAGTTTTGTGTTTAAAGTGAAAAAAGCGTTATGTAGGGTTTACCGTTTTGCTGCGGCAGTGCATTCCTCTCCCTTATTCGGTTCGATGTATACCAAGGGGGAATGTGTTTCTACAACGAGTTCTGGACTCATCCTGAGAGGGATCTCTGCCAAATTTCTCTTTATTTATAGAAGGCCAGGATCAGAAAAAAACAGATAATACTTCTCCAGAGATTTGAGCCCAAAAGTTCCAACCTGAAAATCTAGGTGTTCTTCCCAGGAATTAAATTGTTTTAACTGGGGAACACTTTATATTCTCATTTTCACGCTTGTACGAAATAGGAGTACTCTAAATTAGAGCTTCGTAATGTGACCCGGTGAACCTTGGTCTACAAGATCGAAAGTGTACACTTCCAAAAGGATGCTATTCCACGTGACCTATGGCCACCGATGAAAGCAAGAGAGAAGAGACTGTTCCTTTGTTTTCCATACTCAGATTTTTGCTATCCTCAACACAGGTGAACATTCCATTGCTTTCTGTCTGAAAATGGGATTTTATGACTTGGAAATATTTCCTTGCAATTGACCCGCTTGCTACGGACTATGTCCTTTTTCCACTTTGAAGGTTTCAACTGTCCACTAGATTATCTGTTTACCATCAGACGTCCAGAATGTTCCAAGGTGAAGCTCTCTTGAGGCAACATGTACTTTAGAAGGTACGAAGACAAGTCTTTTCATATGCCATCCACAGATGAAGCCAACCGGAAACCCGACTGACCTCCAGCAGCTACATTCAATGAACATAGTGTATTCACTTGGGAAAATTTTCCTGTCTCCCAGCAAGCACATTGTGACAAATTTCCTTCCTCTTCCCTTAGATTCGACATGGACAAGTCAATCTAAATCTACAACTGATATTGTGCACAATTCCTTGGAGGTGTGTCTGGTGATTCGCTTTTGTAATCAAACATTTGACGATGTACTTTCTGGCCCCTCACTCATGGTGAGTTAACCTGTGCACATCGGCGTGTGGCTGCGTTCAATATGAAATAGAAGGATGTTCATTTGAAATGCTGTATATTGTCTCCTGTCCTGCTTTTCTACCATAATTCATTCCTGCCAGTTGGAGGCCAGAAATGTCACCGGACTATTGAGTTCTCTCAGAAGAGCGAAGCGCACCCCTAAATTTTAAGTCTCTTTTTGACTTCTTTATTATGGAAGCCTGTGAACCCAACAAAAATAATCCTTCCACAGACAGAATGAAAAAAACATAGAAACCACTGATCACTCGTGGTTTTTTCTCCGGATTAGAAGAGTTTTCATTCAAAGCAGCTCTATTTCTCCATTAACCCACTTTGTACCAAATTATGGGACCTTCTGCAATGAGAAGTTTGAAATTTTACCATTTAATCTGGATATACATCTAAATTATTTAGTTCCACAAGATGCTTTGTTTTGGCACTTTTGCTTTGAGTCATCTGAGAAAAACACTGGACACTAGTGCTTCCATAAAAAGGGTTTTAAACAAATCCGCAACACCTGATCAGGGACCGGCTCTCTCAGTTAATACAATTTGGGTTCCTTTCACGTAGCTTTATTTTGTCAATTCCCTTCTTGCTACCAAAATGCCTTTCTCTCGCTTGGTATCTTGCAATTAGCAACAGAAAATGGGTCCACAAAAGAAATGCCGTACACATCCTGAGGAGCATCTCGTGAAAATTTCCTTTTACTTATAGAACCAGGAACAAATACTGTACAGAATATTTTCCATACAGTGATTATGCAAATCTGCACCACACAAAAACCTCTAGGGGTTTTTCTTCCTGTGAAGTAGATTGTTCACTGGGAAAGAACTTTAGACTACCCTTTACCCACTTTCTGCAAAATTTAACTATTCGCCACTTCAAGATTGGAAACGTTCTAGGGAAATCTGGGTTACAAAAGTTAACTGTAAACTTCCATTTGGGGGGATTTCTGTGTTTTTTGTTTAAAAGCAAGTGTAGAAGAAAGTGAAAATTTTGGTTCATACACAGATTTAGGCCCTCCAGATACCAAAGGAATTTCCTGGTGCTTTCCTCAGAGAATGGAAGGTTGGGAATTTGTACGGGTTTTACTTTGCCGAGGACCCTCTGGAACGAGCATTTGCTTCTTTTCCAAATTAGAAGCTTCGAAGTCTTGCCGGTTTAAATCCGGCTTAAATCGAAGGGGACACACCGGGAAGAGTTTCTGTGAGAAAACATTAAAACTTGTAGGGGCTCTATGGACAAATTGTGTAAAAGTTTCCATACTAGTAATTAACCAACCTGTGAAATCCTGATCCTCTAGCTGCTGGTCATACAGTGGAAGCGCTGTTAATTGAGACATTGGTATGCCTTAACGAACCGGTGTTTTTGAAAATTGCCTTTCTTTACTCTACTGAAGATGACACACGGTCCCAGAAAGCCTGGGTCCCCATTGAAACGCTAGCACAACCCTATGAGTGCCTGAAATAGGGACTGTTTGTTTCACCCAGAGCATGTGTGAATGAGACTGGGTCAAATTAATCTTGCATACAGAGTCAGGAAAATGTGTAGAGGTGAACATGGCCCGCTTTCCCAACGAAGAATAGAGTGTTTCATGTGAAATAGCTTATGTGGCAATTTGCCGCTTCGTACAAACTTGTCATTCTCTGAAACCTAGAGCTTGGAAATATTCCAGAGATACAAGTCTTCCATTGAAAGAGTACAGTCCTATAGAATACCAGCACCTGACAATTCTAAACATACGGAGACATGTAAAAGAAAACAGAAACCCAGAAACCTTCCATATGGAGAGTTACGTAACCATATGCAACTGATCACGCCAGCTGCTTCCTTTCAGGGGTGAGGAGTGCTTGCCATGGAAACAAGATTTATATTCCTTGACAATAACTCATTGCTTCTTCCTAACTTGGTTCTAAGACTGGAAATTTCCAAGGAATTGTCCCCTGCTATGTCCTTTCCATATGAAGAGGTTAACTGTTCCTTGTTATCATGTTTTCATCAACTCAGATGTTCCATGCTCTTTGGCAACATGTTATTTTGAGAAGGACAATATCCAGCCATTGCCGTTCATATTCCATGCCTACTTCATTTGAAGTTTCCAACCAGAATACTGATCATCCAACAGCACTCATGAACTGTTCATTGACATTTCGTCTCAGCTAAGCATTTCAAATTTCCATCCTCGAAATCTTTTCACTTCAAATCAACTAATGCTAACATGAATTCACACTGATTGTGCTATTCTTGTAGTCGCTTGTTTATCACATCATGTCTGAACATATTACATTTCTGCCCCCTCACTCATGGTAAGTACTCAACTGACTGTGCTCATCATGAATATGGATGTTCATTTGAAGTGTTTATTTGAGTGCTTTTGTTCCTACCTCTTCCTCGCCAGTTGGAAGGCCAGAAATGTCACCGGACTATTGAGTTTCTCAGAAGAGCGAAGCGCACTCCTAATAATTATCTCTTTCTGCTTCTTTACTTATGGAAGCCTGTGAACACCAACAGAAAATCATCCT
>JAKFHU010000587.1:0-12250 GCA_023783475.1 Daubentonia madagascariensis | reverse complement strand
AAAATAGAGAGCTCGTTGAATAGGGCCCATGAAGCCGACACACCCCCCCGTCACCCTCCTCAAGAAATCAAAAACTAAACTAAGTTTGAACTCCAAAAGGGAAAAAAGTCGTCAAGGTAAGCTAGGAAGTGTGCTTGGGGGTAAAAAGGTGTAGTTTAACCCAAAGCATGGCTTACCCCCAGAGATCTAAATTACATGACCCCCCTTGAACCGAAAACTAGCCCAAAAATCCCCCCCAAAAAAAACCCAAAAACGAAAAAAATTTAAAATTAAAAACCCATTCCACAAAATAGTATTAGTGGGGGAGATAGAAAATTAACCTGGCGCTTAGAAAATACCGCAAGGGAAAGAGGAAAGAACATCAAAAGTACTAGAAAGAAAACCCCCCCCCTTTTGTCCTTTGCTAATGATTTAAACCCAACCCCCACTTTTACAAAGAAAAATTCAAAAAACCCCCCGAAACCAGAGGGAAAAAATTATGGACTTAAAAAACCCCTCATCTAGGTCGAAAAAATGTGGGGAAGTTTTTGAGTAGAGGTGAAAAGCCTCCCGAGCCTGGCGATGCTGGTTGTCCAGAAAAAATTTTTGGGTTCAACTTTAAATTTACCCCCCCCCCCCCGGGCCCCCCCCCTCTCCCTTTAACCGGAAAACCCCCTTTAATTAGGGGGAGAAAAAAACCCAAGCCCCATGGTAGGCCTAAAGCAGACCAAAAAAAAAGCTTTTTCAAGTCGCAAAAAATAATTTTTTAAACCCAAAAAAAAAAATATTCCCCCCCCCCAAATGGACCAACCCTCCATCAAGGAAAATGACCTGTTAGCATAGTAACAAGAAAACCTTTTTCCCCCGGGATACGTTTTATCAGACGCCCCCCCTGTTTTTAAAACAAGAGGTAAAACCAAACCAAAATGAAAATTCCCCAAAAAGGGGTTAACCCAAAAAGGGAAAGCATAAAGGGAAAAAGTTTTTAAAAAAATAAAAGGAATCGGCAAAAAACAAAACCCGCCTTTTTTCCCAAAAAACTTTACCTTAGATTAAAAATATTAGAGGCCCTGTCTGCCCAGTGACTTTCGGTAACGGCCGCGGTATCCTGACCGTTGCAAAGGTAGGCATATCATTGTTCTCTAATTAAGGACTCGACATAATGAACACGGACCCACACGAGGGTTAAGTCTCTTATCTCCAATCAGTGACATTGACCTTTCCCGTGAAGAGGCGGGAATTACAACACTAAGACGAGAAGAGACCCTATGGAGGCTTATAATTTACTAACCCAAACAAACTCCTAAGCACTTAAAAACACCATAAATTTGTCCTCGGTTAAAAATTTGGTTGGGGGGACCTCGGAGAAATAACAAAACCTCCGAAGCTTTTACACTTAGACATAACCAGTCAAGACAAATATCAACTATGACCCAAATTACCTTTGATCAACGCGAAAAAAGTTACAACTAGGATAGCAGCGCAATCTATTCTAGAGGCCATACGACAATAGGTTACGACCTCGATGTCTGGCTCAGGACAACCTAATGGTGAACCCGCATTAACGGTTCGTTTGTTCAACGATTAAAGTCCTACGGATCTGAGTTCAGGGACCGGACCGAGTTAATCCGGTCGTTTTATCTAGTTAAACAATTCTCCAGTACGAAAGGAAAGAGAGGTAAGGCCACCTCGATACAAAGTGCCTTCAGCTACAATAGATGAAATAAAATCTCAATCTAAAATACCACCAACCCTGCCCAAAAACAGGGCTCGTTAAGGTGGCGAGCCCTCTTTGTAACTGCATAAAACTAAAAACTTTAAAATCAGCAGGTTCAAATCCTCTCCTTACCAGCATGATTATAATTAACCTACTTTCTCTAATTATACATATGATATTGGCCATGGCATCCTCACACTAATCGAAGGAAAAAAATCTAGGTTAAAGCACCTCCGCAAAGCCCCAAACATTGTAGGCCCCCACGGCCTACTCCAACCCTTTGCAGACGCAATGACACTTTTTTACAAGAACCTATACGACATTAACATCCTTTACACCCCTTTACATCATGCCACCTAACTTGGCTCTACTATTGCTCTCACCATATGATCCCCTGTTCCCTTCCCCTACCCATTAGCTAAATAAAAACATTAGGGCGTACTTTTATACTAGCCACATCCAGCCTAGCCGTTGTACTCACTCCTATGCTAGGATGAGCCTCAAATTCAAATATCCGCCTCATCGGAGCCCTACGAGCCCAGTCGCACAGGACGCAATTCATTGAAGTATCCATGGCTAGTATTTTCTTATCAATCTCTAAAAGTGGCTCATTTCACCCTAATACCCCTTACACGGCCCAAAGAACACACATGATACTCACCCCTCATGACCACTGCCATAATATGATCTATTTCACATTGCAAGAGGACAAATCGAGCCCCTTGCGACCTAACAGAGGGGTGAGTGAATCTGAATTAGTCTCAGGGATTTAAGTGGAATATTGCCGCAGGCCCCTTCGCCCTATTCTTCATAGGGAAACACCACACATAGTATATAAATGCCCCTAACCCCACATCATATTCCTAGGAACAACACACAACACCCTCTCACCCGGGAATTCACAACTAAATTCACCATTAAAACTTACTCCTAAGCATAGCATTTCTATGAGTACGAGCACCATACCCACGATTCCGATATGATCAACTAATACATCTTCTATGAAAAACTTTCTCCAATAACTTAGCCATATGCATATTGGAAATATCTCCCTTGTCTCCATTCACTATCCACTATCCCACCACAATATAGAAATATGTCTGGACAAAAGCAGTACTTTGATAGAGGTAAAGCATTAGAGGTTTAAACCCTCTTATTTCTAGAGCCATAGGTATTAACACCCTTAAGATCAAAATTATTGCGTTGCTACCCGCTACACCACACTCTAAAAACACCAAAGTAGGGTTCAGCTAAGCAAAAGCTATCGGGCCTACCCCGAAAATGTGGTTACATCTACCGTATAATTAAAAACTTCCCATCACCACCCCATCGTTAATCGTCCCTCTTCATAGGTACAATTATACTAATAATCGGCTCCCACTGATTCTTAAATGAGCAGGATTAGAGATGTAAACATGCTAAACATATGCCCTTATAACCAAAAAAAACAAATACCCGTCAAAAGAAGCCGCCAAAATATTTCAGAACAAAAGCAACCGGCCTTATATACTAATATAGCCATCATCTCAATGTGACAAAACACAGGACAATGACATCTATTACAAAAAGAACACCCCAGCAACTTACTTCCACAATAATAACCATCGCCCTAGCAACTAAAACTGGCCTCCTAGCACCATTTCACTTGAGTGCAGAAGTAAACACAAGGATCCCCCCTAGTCTCAGGCATTTTTACTCTCATGACAAAAGCTCGCCCCAATTCTATCTTAACTCCAAATATACGAATCAATAACCTCAAACTAATACTAGCCCTGCCTTTTATCAAGTCTATTCGGGGGTGGGGAGGCCTTAATCAAACGCCACACTACGGAAATCTTAGCCTATTCCTACAGCGCCCACATGGCTGAATGACACTATCCTATATATAACCCCTCGCAACAATCCTAAATTAACCATTAACTATACTAACAATCGCAACATTTCCATTTATACCTAAATCAAATACCACAACTAATATTAGACCCGCCTATGAAACAAAAACCCCAATAATACCCACCATAAATTTGCACTCTCCTTCACTAGGGGGTTACCCCACTCACGGGCTCTACCCAAATGAATCATTATTCAGAACTCACAAAAATGACATATCATTTTCCCTGCACTTATAAACATAATAACTTTATAGCCTTTACTTCTACATACGATTAACATATCCACATCCTTAACCTCATTCCCTACAACTAACAGCATAAAAAAAATTAGGCGAACTCAAACCATAAAAAAGCCTTTTCATACCCCTGATTACGGTATACCCTAGCCCTTCCACTCTCCCCAACCTTGCACCTTAAGTGGAATTTAGGTTAAGTAGACCAAGAGCCTTCAAAGCTTAAGAAAGTACTCGCTACTTAATTCCTGCATAATAAGGCTGCAGGATCCACCTACATCAATGATGCAAATCAACTACTTTATTAAGTAATCCTCCCTAGATTGGTGGGCTCAACCCCACGAAATTTAGTTAACAGCTAAAACCTAATCCAACTGCCTTCAATCCAGCCTCCACTTTTTATGAAACGGAAGAAGTCCGGCAGGGTGAGGCTGCTCCTTTGAATTTGCAATTCAACATGGAATTCACCACAGGACCATTTGGCAAAAGAAGGATCAACCTTCGTCTTTAGATTTACAGTTAATATTACTCAGCCCTTTTACCATACCTATGTTCTCAACCGTTGACTGTACTCAACAAACATAAAGATATCGGAACCCTTTACCCCTTTTGGTGCTTGGGCAGGATAGGGAAAGCCCTAAGCCTTCTAATTCGAGCAGAACTGGTAAACCAAGGGACCCTACTAGGCGCTGACCAAATCTATATCATTGTAAGCCCATGCCTCGTAATAATCTTCTTCTAGTAATACCCCTTATATTGGAGGCTTCGGAAATTGACTGGTGCCTTTTATACGGACCCTGATATAGCCTTCCCCCGTATAAATAACATGAGTTTCTGACTACCCCCCGCCTTTTTCTCCTCCTTGCTCCTCAATAGGGGGGCAGGGGCCGGACAGGATAAAAACCGTATACCCCTTTAGCAGGAAATCGGTCACGCGGAGCCCCCGTAGATTAACTTTTTTTTCCCCTTAGAGGAGCCCATAACCTTGGGGCCTTAAACTTTTTACAACAATTTCAAATAAACCCACAGCTATACACAATCCAAAACCCCCTTATTGTTGGTCCTAAAATCACTGCCTTTACTTTTACTACCCCTTCCAAAAGTTAGCAGCTGGGTTTCCAACCCAACCGCCCGAAACCCCTAAAACTACCTTTTTGACCCGCCGGAGGGGAAAACCCCTTTAAAAAAACCCCTTTTGATTTTTGGCCCCCCAAATTTACTTTTAATTCCCCGGGTTCGGATAATCCCCAATCGTCACGTCTATTCCGGAAAAAAAAAACCTTTTCGGTTAGGCATATTAGCATAATATTTTTGGCTTTTAGGTTTATGTAGGGCCCCAACTTTCAATGGGAATGCTTGACCCCCGAGATTTTTTCCCCCCGCTCCTGATTATCGAATCCCAATGAAAAAATTTTTTCAGGGGGTGGCTACATCAGGGGAACTTAAAGAAAACCGTTTATATGAGTTGGGCTTTTTTTCCTTTTTTTACGCGGTGGAAAAAGGGGCTTGTTCACCAAACCCTCTTGAATTTTCTACCGTAATATTGTAGCCCCTTCCAATGCCTTAAAAGGAGTGTATTGCCATTTTAGGCGGCTTGTCCTGATTTTTATTTCGGTTACACAAACGAAATGACCAAAAATTACAATTTTTTTGTAGGGTAAATTTTACTTTTTCCCAAATTTTGGCCTAGGCCCCCCCACGTTTCGACTCCCCCGAGCCACAAATATGAAAACCATTCACTATCGGCCCCTTACTCCCGACAGCAGTCTATTAATAATTTTTTAAACGAAACTTTCGCCTAAAACGAGAAGTCCAAAGTAGAATAAAAAAAAAACTTGAATGTTCAGGGTCCCCCCCTCCATACAAAATTTTAAAACCCCCACGTAAAAATTAACAAAAAAGGGAAAGGGTTTGAACCCCCTAAAAGGGTTTTCAACCCAATTCCAAAACCTTTGATTCTTAACCCCGGGGGTTTAGAAAAATTACAAATTTTCATATTTTTAAATTATGGAACCCTTTTAACCCTCCATGGTTCCCCCCCCAAATGGTTTTCCGCGCCCCCCCCCTTCATAAAAGAACTTCAAATTTTCCCCGACATATTTTTAAATTTGTCTTTATATTGCTATGCCCCTTTTAAACTATCTCCCTTATACCCCACCGCCCCCCATAAAAAAAAAAAAAAAAAAAAAAACCATAAAAATCCCCAAAAGGGAAACTGTGAACAAAACCTAAAATTATCCCCCTTTTTGCCCCCCCATCCTTGTATTCTTCATAATATGAAAAAACCCCCCTTCCCAACCTTAAAAAATGGGCCACCAAGATACTGAACATGAGTTGTTTGAAAACATAACCTTTATTATACATAACCTCAACCAAAGTCTCACCCCCGGAAAAAAATTGATTCTGGAAGTCGTAACAAATATCCACCTGGAATTCCATTCAGGTTGTTTAGAAGAGACTACATAGGCAGTCCTTCATAGGCCAAACGGATGACCCCGGCCCCAAAATCAAACAACCCGATAGCCCCCCCCCAGGTTTACTACGGCAAGCTCGAAATCGCGGTGCAAACCCGTTTTTATGCCCATTTATTTTAACAAACCCCCCTTTTAAAATAACGAAATTTATTCGCCTCTTTCATTACCCTACAATCATAGGTCTACCCATTGTTATATTACCTATGTTACCTCCATACTATTCCCACACCCTCACTTACAATAATCGACTAATTTCCCTGCAACAACGTTACCAACTAATTCTAAAACAACTAATAGCAACACTAATACAAGGACGAACTTGTCCCTAATGTTAACCTCACTAATCCTATTATCGGGTCAAAAACTACTAGGCCTACTACCCTACTCGTTCACACCAACAACCCAACTATCAATGAACTTAGGAATAGCAATCCCACTATGAGCAGCCACAGTCATTACAGGCTTCCGCCACAAAACAAAATCATCATTCGCCCATTTCCTGCCACAAGGAACCCCCACTCCACTGATTCCTATATTAGTAATCATCGAAACTATCAGTCTTTTTATTCAACCAATAGCCCTAGCCGTAGGGTTAAAACGCTAATTTACAGCCGGCCACCTTCTCATACCCTAATTGGAAGTGCTACTTAAATCCTCACATCAATCAGCCCCGCTGCAGCTTCAATTAATTTTATCTAGTTTCACTTACCACCCTCGAATCGCTGTCGCCCTATCCAAGCCTACGTATTTATCCTATTAATCAGCCTTTACCTACACTTATAAACCTAATGACCCCCCCAAACACACACCTACCATATGGTAAACCCCAGCCCTGGCCCTTTACAGGGGCACTTTCCGCACTCCTATAAACGTCGGCCTCACTATATGATTCCATTTAACTCCAGCAAACTACTCTCTTTGGGCCCCTCCTAACTAACCTACTAACAATATACCAATGATGAACGAGATATTATTCGAGGAAAGCACATTCCAAGGCCAACCACCACACAGCCGTTCAAAAAGGCCTCCGATACTGAATACTCCTGTTTTATTATCTCCGAAGTCTTTTTCTTTATATGTTTTTTCTGAGCCTTTTATGACTCAAGCCTAGACCGGACCCCTTAACTAGGTGGCTGTTGACCAGCTACAGTGGTACACCCCCTCAATCCTTTTGAAGTCCCCCATCAAAAACAGCTGTATTTTCTAGCTTCAGGCGTTCCATCACCTGAGCCCACCATAGCTTAATAAAGGGAACCGGCCCACATCTCAAGCCATTCTTTACCATCACACTGGGAAATTTATTCACGTGTCCGGGCCTCAGATCATAGAAACATCATTCACAATTCGAGGGAAATTACGGCAAAATTTTTTATAGAAAAAGGTTTTCACGGCCTAAGTAATATCGGACCCCCTTTCCCTAGCCATTGTTCCTACGCCAACAAAAATTTCCATTTTTAAACCAATCCCCATTGGGGGTTCGAAGCGCAGATGATATTGAAATTCGGAGAGTATGATTATTCCTTACGTATCAATTATGTGGGATCTTATTTTTTTAGTATTAAAAAATCGTTGATTCCAATAAAATGCTTCGGCCCCGACCCGAAAAAAAAATAATCAATTGATATTAACCTACAACAAACACACTCCTAGCCCTCCGCTATCACTCGCTTAACTACCACAACTAAATCTACCAGAAAAATATAAACCTCCGATGTGGTTGACCCAAATAAATCGTCGCTACCATTCTCCATAAAATTCTTCCTAGTAGCTATAAACATTTCCCTTTCGACCTAGAAATTGCATTCTCCTCCCCTCCCCCGGGAAAAAACAAACAAAAAAACCTAAAAATATTACGATAGCAAAATTCTAATTATAATCCTAGCCTAGGTTTAACCTTTTGAGTGACTTCAAAAGGGACTAGAATGAGCAGAATTTTGGAAATTTAGTTTACACTAAAACAAATGCTTTCGATATTAACTATGGTCCACCCATAATTACTAAATGCCTTAATTTCTTAAACCCTTTCCCTAGCTTTACTACAGCTTACTGGGGTACTAATTTCGCCTCCATCTAATTCATAAACTACTATGTCTAGAAGGCACATTATCCATAATCATTCTCACCACCCTTTCAACTCTCACCTTCACTATAATTTGTACTCCACTTTACCTATATCCTGCATTTTTCGCAGCCTGCGGAAGCTGCTGCAGGCCTAGCCTATACTAAACGTATCAACTACTTAACGGTTAGTACGTCCAAACCTCAACCTCCTCCAAGTTTTAAAAAATTTTGTAAACACCATACATTTCCTCCACTAACTGATACTCAATAGCTAATACTTGATCAACATACTCATACAGGTTAGTATGCCTCACCACCTCCTACTTTCCCCCAAAAACCAAAAACACCAACTCTCAACTTTACCCCCCTTTAACCCCCTTTTAATCCCCCCCCAGATTCAATTTCAGTTTATAGCTATAATAATATAAAACCATTCAAAAAAAATGTTTTTTCCCCCTAACCACTCCAACTTTTTTAACAAACAAAACCCAAATCCTATTCTCTTCCCCTTTAAACCCAAAATCCCACCAATCCTCCCCCCTGGGGGAAACCAATAGAACCCTAAACGCGGACTAATTTTATTCCCCCAACTAAAAGGTTTTTCCCCTTCCCTTCCCTTAACCCTAAACCTTGGGTCAAAAACCCCCATCACCTTTAACTGACCCCTAGGCCAATAGCAAAACCAGCGTTATTCATCTACTACAGGATCTTTACCTACTGTAATATTACACATAACTTAGTCACTAAACCTCCAACGCTTCTCCTATATCAAAGACTACCTAACTCCTGATCATACCTCTCTGAATAGCATGCTCATAGCATTCATGGTCAAAATACCCTGTATGGGTTCCACTAGATTACCAAAGCCCACGTAGAGGCCCTATGCCGGTTCGATAGTCCTTGCAGCAGTACTATTAAAACTAGGGGGATATGGCATAATACGAATCACTTCAATCCTTGAACCCTGACAAAACCATAATCTACCCCTTCCTAATGCTATGCATTTGAGGCATAATCATAACCAGCTCAATCTGCCTCCGACAAACAGACCTAAAATCACTAATCGCTTACTCTTCAGTAAGCCATATAGCTATGGTCACCATAGCAATTCTCCATCCAAACACCATGAAGCTTTATAGGAGCAACAACCCTAATAATCGCCCACGGCCTCACATCCTCATTACTATTTTGCCTCGCAAATTCAAACTACGAACGCATCCATAGTCGAACCATACTACTAGCCCGAGGCCTTCAAACAATACTCCCCCTCATAGCAACATGATGGCTATTAGCCAGCTTAGCAAACCTAGCCCTACCACCCTCCATTAATTTAATCGGAGAGCTCTTTGTAATCATAACAACCTTTTCATGATCAAACTTCACAATCATTCTAACAGGCTTAAACGTGCTCATCACGGCCCTTTACTCTATATATATACTGACCATAAACACAACGAGGAAAAATCACATACCACACACATAATATCAAACCCTCCTTTACACGAGAAAACACCTTAATATCAATACACATTACCCCCCTTTTATTACTCTCCCCTTAACCCCCAAAGCTATTTTAGGACCCACATACTGTAAATATAGTTTAAATAAAACATTAGACCGTGAATCTAACAATAGAAGCTCATCACTCCTTATTTACCGAGAAAGAACGCAAGAACTGCTAATTCCTGCAACCATACATAAAACTATGGCTTCCCTCAACTTTTAAAGGATAGTAGTAAATCCGTTGGCCTTAGGAGTCAAAAAATTGGTGCAACTCCAAATAAAGAAATAAAACCCCTTTCACACCCCATCTTTGACCTCACTGATCATCTTAATAACACCTATAGTACTAGTTATAACTAAGACACACACAAAAGACTATTACCCTTACTACATAAAAACATCTATTTCATACGCCTTTACTATCAGCCTTATTCCAACCCTACTATTCATCAACTCAGGACAGGAAGCAATCATCTCCAACTGACACTGAGATCACAATCCAAACACTAAAATTAACCATAAGCTTCAAATTAGACTACTTCTCAGTAGTTTTTATCAGTAGCATTATTCATTACATGATCAATTATAGAATTCTCAATATGATATATAAGCAACGACCCCTACATTAACCAATTCTTTAAATACCTTATGTATTCCTCATTACCATAATAATTCTGGTCACTGCCAACAATCTATTCCACTATTCATCGGATGAGAGGGTGTTGGTATCATATCATTCCTACTAATTGGCTGATGGCATGGACGCACAGACGCAAACAACCCTAAACTCCATCCTCATCACTCATATCGGAACTAGCATAGGCATCCGTCCTACGGTTCCAAGACTGACATCGAACCAAACATCAAACAGCTGACCCTCCTAATACACCCGCCACTTTTAAGCCATACGCTCCCGCATCATCTTTCGTATTCTAGGCACCGATCTTAATACCCCTACTATAACGAAAACAACAACCCTGATAACCCAATCAACCTAGCAGCTGGCACCTTTCCGGATCATTAATAACATCCCCCCTTAACCACCCCCAAAACCATACCCTTTACCTAAAAATCCTGGCTCTTACTATAACTGCACTAGGATTCTCTCTAGCAATAGAGTTAAATACCATCACCTATAACCTCAAACTCAAACAAACCTACCCTCTGCTCAAATTTTCAACCCAACTAGGATTCTTCCCCATAACCATACACCGACTAATACCCCATTACAAACTAACCTTAAGCCAAAACATAGCATCACTTCTACTAGACTTAACCTGACTGGAAAAAGCAATACCAAAAGCCCTGTCCCACCTACAAATTGCTTCATCAACTACCACTTCCAACCAAAAAGGCCTAATTAAACTCTATTTCCTCTCCCTCCTCACTTCACTTCTCCTCACAACCCTCCTAACCATTTAACAACCCCGTGTAATCTCAATCACAATGAAAATCCCCATAAATAAAGATCAACCAGCAATCACCAATATCCAACTAGCATAATCATACAATGCAGCCACCCCTATACAATCACCCCGAAAATATCAACCATTTCCCTTCAAAATTTATCCAATCTTCTAAACTCTTAAAATCAATAACAAAGCCCACCTTTCCATAGCCCATCATCCATATAACCACAAATAGTTCCATAACAAAACCTAACAACAAAGCACCCCAAACAACAGCACTAGACCCTCAAACCTCAGGATACTCCTCAGTAGCCATCGCCGTAGTATACCCAAATACTACAATCATCCCCCTAAATAAATCAAAAACATCATTAAGCCCATAAATGAACCCCCAAAACTTAAAATAATTATGCAACCAACCCCACCACTAACAACCAAACCCCAACCCCCATAAATAGGGGAAGGCTTTGAAGAAAAACCTACAAAGCCCAAACAAGATAACACTTAACAAAAACACAGTGTATATCATAGTTCCTGCAGGGGGGGGGGGGGAAAAAAAAAAAAAAAAAAAAAAAAAAAAAAAAAAAAAAAAAAAAAAAAAAAAATGAAACTTTGGTTCTCTCCTAGGCACCTGCCTAATCCTACAACTCTTAACTGGGTTATTCCTCGCTATGCACTATACTCCGATACAACATCCGCATTCTCCTCCATCTCCCACATTTGCCGAGACGTAAATTATGGCTGAATCATTCGATATCTTCATGCCAACGGAGCATCAATATTTTTTCTCTGCCTATTCATCCACACATGACGTGGCCTTTACTACTTATCATTCACCTACTTAGAAACCTTATACATCGGAATCATTCTCCTACTTACATTGATAGCAACAGCATTTATAGGCTATGTCCTCCCATGAGGACAATATCCTTCTGAGGGGCCACCGTAATCACAAACTTACTTTCAGCAACCCTATATCGGA